>JBBMFX010000016.1:12206136-12223623 GCA_037832545.1 Rhabdalestes septentrionalis | reverse complement strand
ACCCTAGTCCAACTGAACCGAACCCTAGTCCAACTGAACAGAGGCCTAGTCCAACTGAACCGAACCCTAGTCCAACTGAACCGAACCCTAGTCCAACTGAACCAAACCCTAGTCCAACTGAACCGAACCCTAGTCCAACTGAACAGAGGCCTAGTCCAACTGAACCGAACCCTAGTCCAACTAAACCGAACCCTAGTCCAACTGAACTGAACCCTAGTCCAACTGAACCGAACCCTAGTCCAACTGAACCCTAGTCCAACTGAACCAAACCCTAGTCCAACTGAACTGAACCCTAGTCCATCTGAACAGAGGCCTAGTCCAACTGAGCCCTAGAACAACTGAACCAAGTCCAACTGATCCAAGCCCTCATCCAACTGAGTCCACCACTTCCAGCAGATTAAACCTCCTGGACTTTGGGGATGCAGTGAGTTTGGTCCCGGTACGGATGGGCGAGAGGAGCCCTTACTCTCATTTAACTTTGTCTGTTTTTAGACCGGTGCAGTTCGGGACCGTTTACTGACTTCAGTTCCAGTTTCCTACCTTTATTTGCACCGCAGGCCTCCAGACCGAGAGTCGGAAAGCAGCTCCGTTGACCTCAGTGTGGTTCTGCGCGTCACCGGACCCAGCATTAAACCCACATTACACGGGACCCGGCCTTAAACACACATTACAGCGGACCCGGCATTAAACACACATTACAGCGGACCCAGCATTAAACACACATTACCCGGCCGCAGCTGAAACGCTACACGCAGAGGAAATGCCTTCAGCAGCTCGGAGCTCCCGAACGTCCCGCGGGCCGTTTGCTCAGCGGGGAGGGCAGAATGCGACACCGGCCCGAAAAACGCTGCTCGCTTTAATGAAATACGGTGAGTGAGCGCGGTCGAGAGATTATCTTCTGTTTCGGCCATCACGGGGGTGGGGGTGGGGTAAGGGGGGGTTAATGGCTTTTGCAAGATCGGCCAATGAGACAAATTATCGGCGCGTTTTTAGTCGGGGTTCATATCTCGTGATATCTTGAGGTTCCGCTGATACCTCCCGAGGGACAGAGACGAGGACGGATATGCAGAGTTCATCTACCCCGCGCGTCTACGGCCTGGAAAAGGAGGTTCTGTAATGTACAGGACGTCCCGGACCGGTGTAGGAAGATGAAGAGCCTCATTCAGCGGCGCTTTGATGGACTTGTGAGTGGGTTTGGTCCTGCTCCAACTCTGTGGAACGCTCGCCAAGCCACGATGGTAATCAGGAGCCGGATTGTGTTTAATGTGTGTGTGTGTGTGTATGTGTGTCACAGGCCGTGTGTCAATGTTATTCTTTTATCCGAAATGGGGCTTGTTCTCAAAGAATCTCTCTTGGATTTAGGGGTGTCAGAAGCATTTTTAATGTGAGGGCGACGCCTAGGGGCGGGGTTTGGGTATGGGACCGGGTTTAGGTGAGGGTGGGGTTTGTGCTTGGGACAGGGTTTGGGTGTGGCTGGGGTTTCGACGTGGGACGGAGTTTGGGGGTGGGGTTTGGTGTGGGCGGGGTTTCCACACGCATGCAAACTTTTGTCCTTTTAGGGCAGGGGCGGGGCTGAACATGCATTTATTCAAATTAGGTACGAATTCGCACTGTGAATACCACACACACCAGTGCGGACGGCCGTAACATTTACATTTACATTTACGGCATTTAGCAGACGCCTTTTATCCAAAGTGACTTCCATTCCTAACTACAGGGGGCAGTCTTCCTGGAGCAACTTGGGGTTAAGGGTCTTGCTCAGGGACCCAGTGGTGGTGCTGGAGGTAGGATTGGAACCCGGGAACTCATGGTCCAGAGGCAAGTGTCCTACACACTGAGCTACCTCCACCCCTAGACAAGAATGTAAACGCGCTTACCACAAATTTGCAGTTGCTCTGGATAAGAGCGTGAGCCAAATGCCCCTTTTGCCCTTTGTGGTTGTTGTTTCTAGTAAAATTGACAAGGACTCTGGCTACAGAGAACAGTCTACTATAGTGCATTTTTCCTAGACAGATTATTATTGATTCAAAGATTTTGGCTGAGAAGTCTTTTCTTAACAATAATGTTCAGTCATCTGTTTTCCGAGACTCAGCAGGTGGTGCTCACTGAGAATACAAATAGAATTGTCTCATCTTGATGCCCGCTGCCAGCTGTTATGCACTGGCGGCTCTTGTGCGGCTTGGTGACACAGCCTCAGTCTCTCACACCAGTGCACAAGGGCGGCAGGAGGGGTGACGAGCAGACCTGTGTTAGGAGGTCGTCCTGGGAGACAGATGGTGACTAGATCTTCCCCAGTGCCAGAAATGTTCTGGAAGCTGTCCACTCTAAGCGGCCCGGGAGTATGTAGGAGGTGTGCGCATCGGCACCATGTTCAGGCACAGGCCGCATCCACGTTCCATCTGTTCCCAGCACCTCTCCGCTAGCACTGCGCAACAGCACTCCTGAGCCTCGGCACACACCTAAGGCTATGTTCACATTACATAGCTAAAGTGGTAGTAATCAGGTTTTCTTCTCCTAAGGCTACGTTCACATTACACGCTGTATTGGTAGGTTTGTTTATTTTGTTCAGATCTATCTTTCTGCATTTGGTAGTTCATGTTTGTGTATGTAATTGACCAATTTGGGTCATTAGTTTGAGCATACCTTCACCCTGCATGCACAATAATGTCTTGTACCATCAACTGTAAATGGACCACGAAGTAGAACATGATTGGTTTTATTATGGTTGAAGGGCCATGTATTCCATGTGTGACTCATCCAGCATATGTATAACGTACTAAAGCCTGATTTGAATCAAAGAATTACAATTTGAGTTCCCCTACTGCAAAAAAAAATTTAGATGAAGGAAAAAATCAAGTTTTCAAATGTGATCTTAGGACAAATAACCCAGTGGTTTCCAAACCAATTCTCAGGCACTGCTAGACAGGCCACATTTGTCCTTTATCCCAATGCTTTGTTGGACCATCTGGGGGTTCCTGAGTACCATTTGGAGAGATACTGATAGAGCCTATGTACATGATACATGTAGCCAGGGCTAGAGACTGGTTTAAGAAATGTAAACCTAAACCAGAACATTATTTTGCTACAAGCAAAAATAAAACTGATACAGAAAGGTTATTTAAAAACTAATACTGGTTTAACAATGGCATTTTTTCTCCAGCCATGTGCATAGTTACAAGAGGCTAATCCAGGCATACCCTGTCAAATAGGGAGAAATATTAAGATGATTATGCATTTTTAAAATGATTATGCATAAATAAAAAAAAATGTATATATATATATATGTATATATATATATATGAAAACATAGGATCACCCTATCTGAGCCCTTATTGTCTGATACTGACCATAAAAGAAACAGTCTTCTTAAAAAAATATGACACACATATATTAAGCTTTATTTTTACATTTACATTAGCCATTAGCCTTAGCTTAGCCTTTAACTAGTGTCTGTTATAGTAGCTTATTTTTGCCTCTAATTGTGGGCTACCTATTCACCGTAACCTACTCCCACCTCCCTGAGGCCTAGTTTGTGTCAGTATTAGACATTACATGGGAAAAGAAAGATTCTGAAATGTGTGGTGAGACTTGGATGAATTGAAGCACTCTCCTGCAATCCGGTTCTCACATGACCATATGCACCTGCTACTAGAATCCAGTGATATTAGCATTCCCTGATGCCTAGAACACAAGAACACTTCTTTAAGTTAAATTAGTAGTTGCCATCTTAATTTTCAGATTCATTTATGTCCTCAGGAACTGGACAGGGCACCCTAGATGTTAGATTACTTATCAACATAGCTGGAAACTGACAGTAGCATGAACCTTTTACATTTTGATTTACAATTGATGGGGAAATCCCCCCCAGGCCTTATGCATGTCAAAAATATGGCCCTGTTTACATTTGGTTTTAAAATGCATCTTGGATGATCTAATCAAAGTGAAGAGCTGAGACACACCCCCTTTAAACTTGTGTCTTTTATACATTTCCAGAGTCTCAAGCTGTTAACAGCAGTCAATATTTTTACATTTACACCTTACTATGAGACTGTGATGCCATAGTTTTGTTGAAAACACTAAACCTGTTAAACAGCTGTACAGCTGGATATATCACTGTCAGCAGAATCATACTCATCCACTTTCACAGGGCAAATTGATGGAGGCTCACACTACACCTCATTCAATGCATCCAAAATTTGACAAGTTATCCCATCCCTTCCAGGCTCACTACAGTCAATTTGGTTTTATTTTACACTTCTCTGCAGTTCTCTTACACTTCTTCTTTCCAGTGTTGGCGCTCTATCATGTGTATCATGTTATAGTCCAGGACCATTTTAATCAGTCAGTCAGCATGCATTTTAAAGAGGACCTAAGCCTCAGAGAGGAAGAAGGCTATAATCAGTTGTTAGAAAAGGAAAACAGTGATGACAGCTGTAGCAGGAATCTTTACTAATAGAGTCACTGTAAAACTGCAGGTCAAATATATCGGTACAATTGAAAATGTTCAAAGAAAAGACATGCTATGTCTTTTACAAGCTTCAGTTGCCTGTGTATATTTAGAAGATGTGTGTAGTTTCATTTCTTAAAAAGTAATTTTGACATTTATAACTTCAATAGTCTTGGAAATAAAGCAAATAAAGCTTGTGACCTAGACCAAGATCTGTCCACCTGCAGGCGTCTGAGAGGGCAGTCTTCAAATTGTGCTCAGTGTGGCTTCAGCTGGACCTTCTGCTTCACAGCAGCATTCTGATTAACCCAAGCACTCAGGAAATGTAAACCTAAAAACAAATTGTAGATGCACAGAGAATTTGCACACGAACACTCCCTCTCAAACAAAAATACTTGGATAGTCTTGCCAGATTTCATGGGGGCTAAAGGTCTGCTGTAGTGGGGATTTTAGTGGACTCTTAACAAAGCTCGATCTGCTCTTAGGATAATTTATTCACTCTGTCTCTGAATGTCTCTGGCACAGAGACGGCAGCTTTCAGCGATGTGTCATCTGATCTGTGCCGGGAGCCGAGATTCGCGCTTTAGTCTGAAATTATGAAGCTCATCCTCTTGGCGCATTGAATCACCAACCGCTAGAGCTAGTGACAAAAAACCCACTATGCATCAGATGCTCTCGGAGGCTCTTGGACTGAGAGAAGCAGAATTTTTAACAGCTCATCACAGATGGCGGCAACTTTCTCATGAACTAAAGTTGAGCGCACACGAGTCAGAAAGACTTCAGACAGTGTAGGACTAGTGTGAGTCAGATTTTCAGTCAAGAGCCATATTTATGAAGCTTTAGGAGCACTGGTACACTGTCAAGATCTGGTTTTCCAGATTACTTCTTAGCTAAGGAGAGGGTGGAAAAAAGAGTGACCTGTCTTCAGGGCTCATTCTGGGAGATTCTTGGTTGAGATTAGTCACATGGGCTACATTATAGAAAATGAAATTATTCAGATCAATGGGGGAAAAATGTTTCATGAATTAGACCTGGCTGAACAGCATACATTGGGAATATGATTCTTTCACTGGAGGTTTTTCATCAAACTGAGTCACATAGATTATGTTTAATCTGTAAATGCATGTTTAATCTGTAAATGTAAATGTAAATGTAAATTTAATCTGTCTGAAAGGAAATTAAAAAGAGAGCTCCCTAATAAATCTGTAGGTTCTTCCAGACAGCCATGAAATCAGGGAGAAGGACAAAGGAAGATAAAGGTCAAAAGGCCTATTCATACTCATGACAGTCGCTAAGTCACTAACAGTGTGTGACCTTAGTATGATTTCAGACATCTTACTTCATATACACATCAATGGAGACCACAAACCCTGATTGCTGCTTCAGTCCTCTGACTCAAGTTTATTAAATACATATTTTTGGGGGGGGATAATTACAGAAATGTTTTTGCAAAGCCTACAAATCAATACTGATGATTGCCATACACATCAGCAATTTTTTGGAATATGTTTACATTTTGCCTATAGACAAGCATTCGTTTTACAGCCCAGCCTGGCCGCAACTCTAAGTCTGCTATTTTACTTACCAAGATCATGCCTGCACAGGAGCAGGCGCCAGTTCCAGACTTTGGTCCTGTTTCGTAGCAAAACAAAAGCAGACATGTCACTGCTAAACTCTAGATAAAACCAAAGTGGTTGGTTGCTGTTTAATTTATGGATGGATATTTATTTACAGAAATACATTTATTTTGCTTTTCACGCATATGAGAACAATGTTGTGTGATTAAAAAGTTCCCCAGGGGTTTTAGTTCTTTCTTCCCATATATATTAATGCCCTATTTTGTAAGTACTTTAAATGCCCAACAAGACATTTTGTGATTTTGGAGATGCTCTGACCCAGTTGTCTACCCATCACAGTCTGGCTCTTGTTGAAGTCACTCAGATTCTTACACTCGTCTACGTGTCCTGATTCCAATACAGAACTTCTGTGATCAACCTGGAAGTGGTTTTAATATTGTGGCTGATTGTTGTATCTCTGAGTACAACCAGTAGAGCTTTCACATAGTCAGCTTGAATTCTGTTCATGTTGCTGGTGTAAACGACTTGTTTACTCTGATGGGTTCTTTGGCTGAAATCAGAAAGAATAAAATGGCCAAAAATATTGTTAAAAAATTATTTAAACTGTACATATTATAGAAGATTATAGAAAATAGAAAATGATTATGAAAATCAATAAGCTGCAGCTGTTAGCATTCTAATGTTTTTGACATGGTTAAATACATATGTAAATATATAATCTCTATGTTTACTAAAGAAAACTTGACCACTATTGTGACATCCATTTACCCTGTTAGGCCATTATATAGGTATGCAGTTACAGACAGCGGTTCTGTCACTGTAAAATTTTCTCTGGTGTGCTCTTACCTCATTCTCCATAGATCAGTTTCAGACCACAGGACCACTGTTGACTAAACCTTTTGTTGGTGGACGGCATTGACATGTAAGTGGTGGTAGCATTTGTGGTGCTAGTTTGAGTGTGTTTGGGGGGAGGGGGTTACACACACATCAGTGTCAGTTCTAGATGAACAAACCAGGAAAATTCACCAGGCAAAAACATGTTACAGTGCTCAAAAAACTACATCTAAGATGACCAACACAAATGCTTCATTATCAACTTAGCCTGAATTATACATATTTGATTCAGATATTTTCAAAACACTACGATTATTTCAGTGTTTTATGCCCCACCACACATGCCCCAAATATGAAGATTTGATTTATCATGGTGTCCTCCAACAAAGAAGCACATGACAATCTTAGAAATAACTTCATGGTCCACAAAAAATCTAGTAGGATGTAGGGTGTTATTTAAAAGGCTTATCACAGATGATAATAAAGAATGAGATGGACTGATCTGTTGAACTTACCTATATTAGAATATTCATTCCAGCAGTGACGGAAAATATCAGCTCCAGGTCTTTGTTCTCCAAATGATTTGCTTTTATTAGATAAATTCAAATTAGATTGCTTTCTAATCCCTGTTCCATTTAAAGAAACATTGGCTGTCAATGGAGGAATGTTCTTATCAATGGTCAAATTCTACTGCTCAGAATTTCATCCCAGAACATTGAGGATTGATGCAGGAACACAAAGGGCAGCCAAGGTCATCAGCCAATCACAAAATAATTGCTTCCACATAGAGAGAAGGCAACAGAATGCAGTCCATTGCGATAATTTTTAAGGTTATAGCATTCAGAGAGAGGCTGTATTATTGTACAAACAGGTTTTCCTTGAGTGGCAAAAGATTAAAAGCGATAAGAAGAAACAACCCTGCAATATCATTCTGAAGGTGCATGGTATCTGACCCTAGATATTGAGCTGCTGGTCAAGCTGGACCTCTGTCACTACTGTGACACTTGTTTACCTCTAAAACATGGCCATTTACCAGCCAGTAGCATGTCAGTTCTGTTCAATTAAAATTGATTTGTAAAGTGCATTTTACACATTGTCCTGCATATATTGTCCTAAAGAGGCTTTACAGAAATGCAGATCAAGAACCACAGTGAGGAGTATAAAAATGAAAAGAAATCATGGGGACGATGGAGATGAACCAATAGTCCGAAAAAAAATTCCTGAAGGTCATTAATAAGAACCATAGAATGGAACTAAAATTCAAATGCTTTAATTACCTTTTTTCAAGCAATGTTAGATCATTTCTACTGGTCCATTGGTTACAAGGTGATGTTTTCGCATTTGTGGGGAAAAATGAGTCACATGGTTTTTATACGACAGCAGTGATATACATAATGTCAGATGTGTGAACACCGAGGGAAATGAGTTCAGCACATATGAGCGTTCAATCATGAAGCCAAGTAGATATTCATTCAGATGTTTACAATCACTGACAGTCATTACAATACCTCTTACAAATGTAATTGTGTAGTCCATGTTGGCATTTTACTAAATACAAGGGACTATCTGAGAAAAGATAACTTGGGGGATAATGAGTCCTTAAAAAGAGGTTTACTGAAGTTTAAATGAATTTTACCTTGGAATAAATCTCCACGAGTAGGAAAGATATAAAAGAGCCAACAAAGTGGAGTGGGTGTGGAATCTGCACAGTGTATAGCATTTGCTGCAAGGGCATTGGGGTCAGGAATCCAATTGTTAATGTAATTAAATGCAAATATGAAAATAGGGGGTTTGGGCCACTACCTGAAAGTGTGCTGTGAGTCCACTGGGGGTAAATAATGTGAATTCCATTGATTTCTGGCTTTTGGACAAGTGTTCACAGATTTCCTGTCTCTGGCAGAATTGTTGTGCTTGTTAATCCATTTGAGTTGGAGCGCAGTGCGTCTTGGTGGGTATAGGTCATGGCTAATGGGATGCTAATGAGTGCCCACTAATCAATTTGTGCTTAATCAGCCAATCAATGTTGACTGCAGCAGAGCCGCGGCGGGGCCTGGGACGCTGCTGGAGCCGTGAGAAACTGAGAGACTTCCTGCCCTCACCCTAAACTCTGTTTGTTATTTTCCATTTTCCAGACTCTGTTTCTGGGAAATAGAAGCTGGATGTATTTCAGCTGCTTCCACAGGGCCAAAGAGGAGGGCTGAAATCTGCATGGAAGCATGTTAACCTCACCTTTTGTCGTTAGAGGTGATCAGCTCTGTGCCTTTAGGGATAACCTGAAATTATAGCTCTTACATTTTAAAGAATTATAGCTAATTCGTTGTAGAATCTCATCACATTGCGCCTTTATAAATACATTCAACCTATTGCATTCTGACCTCTCGATACATACACTCTCTCTTTCTCTCTCTCTTTCTCTCTTAGAAAATGTAAATCCTTCTCACCTTTCAATATAAGATAATGAAAATTTATATTATTTAGTCATTTTGGACAATTTGCTTTGGTCTATTTGTGTATGTGTGTGTGTTTGTGTGTGGTCTTATGCACAAAGAAAGGGAAATTATTCTCAGTGAAAACACCTGAATCTGGACACCTTAAATTACACTTCAGCCATTGCATTAGTATTAAATAAACCACATAAACTAGGAGTGTAATATGTGTGTGTGTCTGTGTGTGTCTCAAAGGTAGAGGTCGGAAGGAAAGTTTCCAGTTCTGCACATTTCTTTGCTTGTTTTAACTTTTCAGGCATCGAATGCACTGTAAATGGCAACCATTTCTAAATATTGAAAATAGTGCTGACAGCGCATGAGTATTATCTTAACATGCTAACAGCTCTGCTCACAACAGAACTAGTTTAATTTGGGCTAATCAAAGTTAGTCAAGTCACATTAAGCAGATGTTTTCTGTTTTTTCAACCATATAAAAAGTACACAATGAAATGAATCAACATTCGACCAGTATATAATAATGTGCAGTATATAATACATTTAGTTTAGTGGAAGGAAACAGAGCACAAAATTCTTCCTTTGTATTTAACACATTCACCAAGTGAAGCAGCGGGCAGCCAGGAATACAGCATCCAGGAAGCAGTGTGTGGAGACAGTATTGTGTTTAGCAGTCAAATTCACAACTTCCTAATTGCAGGGCAAACACCCTAACCACTGGGCTACCAGCTACCCCTTTAAAACCCTTGAAAACAGGATCTTGTGGGGTCTTCCACAATGTTGGTGGCTTTGCAGATGCAGCATATAATGACATTTTCTGTGACAGTGTGGAGACACTGATAATCCTTTGTATGGTCTTAGGATCTGATGCTGCACAGTTTCTGCACTACACAGTGATGTAGCTACAGAGAATGCTATCTATAGTCCATTAGAACATAACAAGGGGTTGTTATGACTGTGTGGTCCATTTGGCACCATGGTGGTGTGTGGCATGCACCAAGAACAGCACAGGCATAAATACTTGACCTCCACAGTGAAGACATCCGGTGGCTCTGTTTTCCTCAGCTTATTGCTGATAGACTTGGCCCCCTACAGCAAAGGGTCACTGCAAATCAATACTGAGTGATCATCTTTGACTTATGAAGCACTTCTGTTCTGATGAGAGAAGAATCTTCCAGGATGTCAATGACCTTGTCGAAGGGGAACAAGTTTCACAGTTTGATGAAAAAAGTATGTAGATTGTATGCTATGGCCTTCACAGTCACCAGACCTCAATCCAACTGAACAAATGGGAGATTTTGGACCGTTATCCTATGCAGCTCTCCACCACCATCATCAACACACTAATTGAGGGAATATGTTTTGGAGGGATGGTGTTCCAGTTCTCCTTTACAGTTTCACAGAACCTTCCTGACATGCTTACCCATATGTAGCATTTTGCCCTTGCCTGTCATTTTCTTTTTTTATCCATTTATTTACTTACTCATTTACTTTTAAGTATTTTCATTTTGTGACAAAAACATTTATTTACACACCTCCAGTTACCCAATTCCAAGAAACATACTGACCTTTCTGTCCATTGATGGGTTCAGGGGCAAGGCATTAAACCATCCTGAGAGGATGATGTGGCCTAACTTCATATATTTTTCATACACGTTCTTGAAAAACAAAAAGGGAAGATGGCAACAACAACAAGACAGAACCTTGTCCTGACAGGCAGGAGAAGATAGGCGATGAATTAAGCTTGGGAAAAGATCAGGAATAAAAACGGCCAGAAGGTGGGCACTCGCTGCCTGGAAATTCTGCCATATGCCTTCCTTCCCTCTGAATGAAATGGCAGAGCTCTGTTGAATTTAATCATAGACGTGTTAAAAGTAGGGGAGAATGGCAGTCACTTCCCGTTACAGGCCAATCTGTATCCCCTGTGTGCTGCGTGAGTGTCAGGGACGGGACGAAACCGCACCATTACAGCAACCAGGCCAGCAGGACCGGCCGAATCAGCACTTTATCCAACAAGGAAGTCATGCAGAGGAGATTGAGCTGACACTGGCTCCTTCAACCTGCCACTGTACATGTGCATTAACCAGAGAGTGTACCTCTGCAGCAGTGCTGTGGCACGTTAGTCTCCAAACTCGTTTTAATTGCAACGCATTCAATGACCATTTCTGAAGAAATGTTAAACTTTTCTGGAGTCTGTTGCTCTTATTTTAAAAAGAAAAATAATAAAGTTTTAACAAATCAATAATAATGTAATAATAAAAGAGTAAAAGTTTTTATGATCATAATTTTATATTATAACATAATATTTATTAAATAATATATACATATGTATAATACATACATACATACACACTGTAAATTCTGAACTACAAAGCGCACCTGATTAAAGCCGCATGCTCTAATTTTAGAAAGAAAATCTAAGTTGTACTTATACAAGGCGCACCGGATTATAAGACGCATGTGTCTCACGTTGTAATATGAGATAGCTACACAGATTTTTTTACTTTTAAACGTTATGGTAACATAAACAATTACATATTGCACATGGTTTTATTTTTCGAACAGTATCTGTAACACGGCTCCCTTTAAGTATACATACGGATCAGTAACACACACATTATGTGTTTATGCTTTTTTACTGAACATCTCCTAACTGCCGGTAAAAATATATCCCGTATATATACCACAGCCTACCAGGAAAATTATTGTTGGCAATCTTCTTTATCTTCGTCATGGGCGGGCCTTAGGGGGGCGTACCCGCCCTTGGACTACTCGGGCTCGCCCTGGGAATATGAGCCTCCGCGAATGGTTCGGGAGTTCGAGCTGCCTAAACACTCGTCACACATGCGCATAAAACGTATCAACCCGAAACGAGCCTATAAAATGTGTGCCTCCCATGAGGTACGTCCGCAAATCCGTGTCTGGCCCTCGGTCTGGGGTCTACGAGGCAAAATGTTTTTGGTGTCATGGAAAAAACAACAACAATTGCATTAGACGCACCGTATTATTAGCCACAGGCTTAAACATTTGGGAAAGTTTATATACGGTACATACAAAACACATCCTTTTAACAAACATGTACATACAATATGTTTTACATTATTAATTTTGTTATTCCTATTTAAACTGGTTTAGTAATAATAAAAATATCAATAAATAATGGCTTGCCCCACTAAAAAAACAGCCATTCCCAGACTAAAAGCCCTGCTGTTTCAGGCCCACCTCATTATCCATTACTAAGCTGTAGGTTTTGTAGCCACTTCGCTAAAAGTGCTGCATCGTAACTTTGCTGTATTAATGAGTAAATCTGTGCACTCCTCATTGCTGTGATTGGTATGTGCCTCCTGTCCCAGCTTCAGTACATTCAGAGCAAAGAGTAAAGCGTGCACAGCGCAAGGAATATTCAGATGAGCGGCAAGCATTACAAATTCCTTTTGATGGAAAATGGATTTGAATATCTTTTATAAGCTGTATATTTTTTAAAACACACCCTATATATTTCAGATACCTTTTTTTTTTCATTTTGTCTCCCATTCCTGTCAGGCTCTGGAGTTTCTGCAGTTAAGGAATTAATGCTATACAGTCAGTTTGAAAGAAAAGTGAAAATGAACTTGGTGGGCCTCATAAATGTTGCTTTGGAAAGATCACGTTGTGATCTGAGGCTGCCACCCACACAGTCCCTGAAAGTGGCTTTAAACTCCAGGAGATGAAATGTGAGAGTGTGGGTGTTTGGACCGAGTCTCTGTCCATGTGTGAGTCTATTCTTGTCATTTTTCTACATCAGTTATTCATTTGTTAGATTTTTAACCCGAAAAGAAGAAAAAAAAACCTGCTGAAAGTGAAAGAAGTTTAGTTTGGCGTAGCCTTCGTTCCAACGCAACAGGGTGTTAACCACTACACACAAGCAAAACCAGCCAGGCTTAATGATAAAGAAATACACAGACAAGATGCCTAATGATGACCAGAAAAGGGATGTATGTATGTTCAGTCCATGAATTATACCAAGACATCAAGGCAAAAGCACATCTCCTGTAAAATAGTCGCTGCAGTGTCCCCTAGTGGCCATATATGTTACTGCATGATCCTCTGACATTTTACCATGAGGGAGTAACTACAGAGCATCTGGGTATGAATATGAAATACGGTTATGGATTTCAAGCAAACAATTATATTTATACTGTGTGAATGAGATCTGACTAGAGGCATAAGTAAGCACATGAATCATGGAGCATGCCACTTAATACACAATGAGTCCACTGGATCACACAGTTGAGCATAGTGCATCATAGACTTATAAATGGAAAGTGTGTGGATGAGGTTTTTTGTCCTTGGCGTATGATCATGCCATATTGACAGTGTATTGTGGATTCAGATGTGTTGGGTAATAGGGCACGGTGTGTTAGGTCATCCTGGACAGTGTGTTAGGTCATGTGGGACGTGTGGACTAATGTGGAATAATTTCAGACTCTTAATGCTATTAACAATACTCATTAGTGGTTACGCCTGTATACTGTTGCCTTTAAATGTTAGTCATCTTTCTTGCTATCTGATGTCAGCTGGAGGAGGATAGGTTCCATGTTTGAGACGGTTCCTTTGCAAGGGTTTTTCTTTTAGCTCTAGGGAGTTATTCCTTGCCTCTGTCACCGTGTGCTTACTCACAATTGGGTCTCAAACTAAGATGCTGTAAAGCTTCTTTATGCAATATATGCATACGTGGACAAAATTGTTGGTACCCCTGAAATGTTTCCTGAAAATCTAGTATTTGTCACAGAAAAGTATTGCATTAACACATGTCTTGCTATCCTAATGTTTATTCCCTTTGTGTGTATTGGAACAAAATAAAAACAGGAGGGAAAAAAAAACAAATTTAACATAATATCACATAAAACTCAAAAAACGGGCTGGACAAAATTATTACAGTAGGTCACATTGGACAATATGTTAGGTCATTCTAGAAAATGTGTCACGTGATGTAGGGCAATCATTCAGATAAAATAAAGCAATTTATTTCTTCATAGAGTCATATAGAACTGTTAGGTCATATCAACAATGTGTTAGGCCATAAGGAGCATTGTGTTAGGTTAAACAAAATAGTGTGTTAGGATGTGTTTGATCAAATGTGTGTTAGGTCAAATAGTGTGTTAGTCCATAAGGAACACTGTGTTATGTTCCACAGTGTAGTGTATTAGTACTTGTCTGACAGTGTATTTGATTTGATGGAGCAGCGCCATAAAGAACAATGTGTTAGGACATACTAACCAGTGTATTAAGTCAAGCTGTAAAGGTCATTCCAGAAAATGGATCTGATCAATAGAACAGTTCATAAGGCCATATAGGACTGTGTTTGATTATATGGGACAGTATATTTACTATTATGCACAGAATTTCATGCAAATGCATCTAATGTGTATTCTGCCTCCCTGGCTATTAGAATTAATTCCCTCCAGACTACAAATGCTCAGATGCAAAATGCGATTTTTGTCTCACTAGTTTTGACAATGTAACAAAAATGGCATCAAATGACATGAAATGTTATTTCAAGTGAAGTTTATTAGGTCAGCCCCTGGAGGGGCGAGGGATAAAGTGAACACAAGGGTTGACTTTAGGGGCAGAATGCACATAGCAATTATACCAATGTAATGCCTTTTTTTTCTTATTAAGAGGGTGGATGAATGTCATAGCAGTAAGCTTTCAAAACCACAACATTAAATCTGCCTTCTTCACATTGGATTTAAGGTCGAAAACTACCTGTTATGCATGGCTGCTGATGCAGTATCATTCTTTTAATTTCTCCAAGCTTGCTAGTTTTGACTAATTGCTTTTATAGCATTGAAGCATTTGGTACACAAGATCAAATTGTACTTTGACCTCCAAATTTTTGCAATAGGGGATGAAATAGATATTTACCTGAGCCATTTAGAAACTTAGCTTTACTTATATCTTGCAGAAATGAGAGCTTTGCTAAAATAGTTGGCATCCTCCTAGTATTGTTTCCACATTCATATTTTGTAAAATGTAATCTGACCTTCAATAATGTCAGTTTATACATAGAGGTAAACAACTTACGATTATTAATTCATGTTGTCCTTTTTCCTCTGTTGTACCAGAATTAGCAGACTAATGGAGTGGAAGGCATTGTAGAAGAACACGGGGGCAGCTCAGCACAACTGCCAGATAAATTGTTAAGTGAGTGAATTAGTAAAATTGAATTAATAAAAATCTTGATCTTGCTGATGAGATGACTAGACATTTTGATTTTGACAATTCATTAGAATTCATTTGAATTTTGTCTTTTTATCAAGCATTGGCATACGATTGAGTGTGTAGGTCTACTGCTGTGGTTTAGTGGAAATATATAATACATGAATTGAACTTGTCCAGGGAAGGATAGAAAGTGAGGTACTGACGGTGTTTAATGTAATAATATTAGGATGTAATTCGAATGCTGTGACATCAAAATATGTCCTTTGTACCATATGGGTCTAAAGAATAACTTTTTATTAAATGAACATCATATGAACAACATTTATTGACCATGAGAACTCTGTCTCTGGCCCTGTAGAATAAAATCCTGACAGCTTTACATGCACATCCTTACACCTTTGAATCCACACTAGGACACACAAGGATGAGATTTAATGAGCAGTCCTTTGTGTCATCTCTGGGCCCCTAAAAGTTAATGTCCTGAGCTTGTATGTGCGTACATCCCAGCTACATGCAGGGAAGGACTCGAGCACCTGCCACAGTGGCCTTTTTATGAAGGCTGGGGATCCCTGTCTATATTACTATCTATTTTGAGGATGTTAGAAAAGACCCTATAAAATAACCCTTCTGAAATAGACCATGAGCATGGACTGGTTTTAATGATTTACAGTGCATCCGGAAAGTATTCACAGGGCATTAATTTTTCCACCTAAGTTTATGTTACAGCCAGTGCTTGAAGTGGGCCGGAATGCAGCGGAATGCAGTTCTGGAACTTCTGCATGTTCGTCTTTTAGGTTCCGCTACTTTTTCCTGCGTTCCGGTACGTACTGAAACTGAGCCGACACAGCGACAGTGTCCCGAGAATATGTCGGAAAATTAGAGTTCCTGCACTCATTTTTTCCCACTTCAAGCACTGGTTACAGCCTTATTCCAAAATTGATTAAATTAATTTTTTTTCTCAGAATTCTACACACGACACTTCACTGACACAAGAAAAAAGTTTACTTGAGGTTTTTGCAAATTTATAAAATAATAATAATAATAATAATAACATTTACATAAGTATTCCCAGCCTTTGCTCAACACTGTGTTGATGCTCCTTTGGCAGCAATTACAGCCTCAAGTCTTTTTGAATGTAATGCCACAAGCTTGGTTCCCTCAGGTTGGATGGGAAGCGTCGGTGTACAGGCATTTTAAGATCCCTCCAGAGATGTTCAAAAGTCTGGGATCTGGCTGGGCCACTCAAGGACATTCACAGAGTCCTCCTGAAGCCACACCTTTGATATGTTGGCTGTGTGCTTAGGGTCGTTGTCCTGCTGAAAGATGAACCGTCGCCCCAGTCTGAGGTCAAGAGCGCTCTGGAGCAGGTTTTCTTCCAAAATGTCTCTGTACATTGCTGCAGTCATCTTTCCCTTTATACTGACTAGTCTCTCAGTTCCTGCCACTAAAAACATCCCCACAGCATGATGCTGCCACCACCAATCTTCACTGTAGGGATGGTATTGTTCTGGGGATGAGCTGTGCATGGTTTCCTCCAAACGTGACGTCTGGCATTCACACCAAAGCGTTCAATCTTTGTCTCATCAGACAAGAGAATTTTGTTTCTCATGGTCTGAGAGTCATTCAGGTGCCTTTTGGCAAACTTCAGGCCGGCTGCCATGAGCCTTTTACTAAGGAGTAGCTTCCGTCTGGCCACTCTACCATATAGGCCTGATTGGTGGATTGCTGCAGAGATGGTTGTCCTTCTGGAAGGTTCTCCTCCCTCCACAGACCTCTGTAGTGCTGACAGAGTGACCCTCGGATTCTTGGTAAACTGATCGCTCTGTTTAGATGGCCGGCCAGCTGTAGGAAGAGTCCTGGTTGTTTTGAACTTTGTCCACTTACATATGATGGAGGCCACTGTGCTCATTGGGACCTGCAAATCAGCAGAATTTTTTCTGTAACCATCCCCAGATTTGTGCCTCGAGACAATCCTGTCTCAGAG
>JBBMFX010000016.1:12191592-12206036 GCA_037832545.1 Rhabdalestes septentrionalis | reverse complement strand
TGTCCCAAGTACTATGATGCAGATGCCTTACAAAGGCGGTTCTCTGGCGGAAGTCACTCCTATGGTGGGGAGTCCCCGCGGGTATCTCCCTGTGGTAGCATGGGTAAGCTGAGCAAGTCGGATGAGCAGCTGTCTTCACTTGAGCAGGACAGTGGACAGTGTTCTCGCAACACTAGTTGTGAGACACTAGGTGAGACCTGGAGTCATTTGCTTTCACTTATGTTATAAAGCAGAGATTGGCACATACGTTTTAAAGCAGTGTTTTTAAAATAGGTTTGCTTCTTTAGTTTTCAAGTAACAGAAGCTAATAGCCATTGGTTGGTAAAGTGAATCTAAATCATCCCACACTTGTCTTAAACTGTGCTGATTTGTAAATGGTTATTACAGTATCTTATGTGACTTTTGACAATGCACTATTATATAGATATATATAAAAAAGCTAACAAAATTACAGTGCATAGCTGAAAACAGTAGCCCTGAATCCTGTAAGAACAGAAGCAAACTTGGGTCCCTACAAGTGTCCTGCTACAGCTACAAAAGGGCTAAGGGGGAAAACTGTGTAAAGATTTCTGTTCTGAACAGCTCAGTATTTTATTGTAGAAATACCTCTGTCTTGTGCGTGTTTATATGCATGTTCTTATTCTATACTGATATGTGTTTGTTTAGATACGGCAGAGAGCTACGACCCTGACTATGACTTTCTTAGTCAGGACTTATCCACTGTAGATCAGATCACTCTGCCTACAGGGGGTTGTCTTAGCCCGCTTCCTGAGTCCCACAGGGAGACATCTTCTAGTTCGAGCCAGTTTCCCTACAGCTCTCCCTCTCTCCTTCCACCTATTCCCCCACATCACTCTGACATCATCTCCCCACCTGCTTTGCCTGAAAAGAAGCGACGCAGCGGTAACCCGGCAACACAATTTGACGGCCTGGCATCTCGTATTCAGTTTGAACGGCTCCACTCCCACTATGACAACGTGCCCGATGATGACATGCAAGTGCCACCCTTCCCCCTGTTCACCCCTATCACGCCCATGCTCCCCTGCACCCCTGCAGTGTTTGAGGCAAACTTCATCTGTTCGGAGGACACTCTCGTCCCTCAGAGTCCTCCACCTTTGCCTGAGAAGAAGAGTAGACACAGTAAGTATGACCCAGAAAAGGAGTACATTTGACAGATAAAGTAAATTGCAGATATAGCGGGTTAAGCTCACGAACAAAAATGTTCCCAAAGCCATTATGTTTTAGGTTAGAGGGATAAAAGTGAGTATGGGTGAAAATATGAGAAGTCAAAGTAAGTAGGAAAGATTAGAGATGAAGGAGATTTTTAATATTTGCTTCATGAGGATTTTTAGGCAAAACTGACAGAAATAGATATAAATAATAAGCTTGATACTTAAATTATGAAATGCTACTTTGTGTTTTACAAGTCCAGTCAAGCACTGGTTCCTGTTTACATTCTGCTAGTTAGTTTTTGTGTGACTTTTCTCCTAAATAATCTCTTGCATTGCAGTCATCACTGCTAACAATGTGCATATAAGTGCTTGTGAAATATTTGCCACGGATAATGCAATAGCCAGGCCTGTTTTTCCACTTGTCTCCTTTTCTTAAGCCCCTTAGTTTGGGCCAGGGGTTGGGAAACGGTGATGTCAGCACAAGTGTGAGGTTATATGGAATAATGCCTTTGTTGGTGAAATCTCTGTTTGAATACATCAGTGGCGTAACCCAGGACACATAGGAAATGAGCTCACACTGAATGGGCCTTGGAGCAGACGCTGTTTGGGGTGGGGAGGGTGCACGGGGAGGTGATGTAATAACTTGCACATTGACTCTCTGCTGCACATGTGGAGTGCTGCTTGTGTTTATTTCCACTTGTGACACTTTTGGTATATGTTTTATAAATGAGGCCCTTTGGACATTTTACAGTTCAGCGAGTCTCTCTAAGAGCTATAAGAAGAAGTAATGTGATAATTAGGCCAGAACAGTGGAAGTGGAAGGTCCATTTGTTTTTCTTCTTGTCTTTGAAGCTGTTGTCTGGAGGATAGCAGAGATATGTTACTGTGCTCATCCATTATTCAGTAATCAAGACCTACTTACAAAATATTTTGCAGCGTGCTTTAAATTATTAAAAAACATATAATTTACAAACAGTGTAACATAAAAATAATGTAAATTTGGCTAAATTACCATCTAATATATACCTGTGTACATTTTTTTAGCTCTGTTGAGGGAACATAAAGCAAGAGTATTGGCTGCTGCTCTGTGACGCATCTCTGGCAGATGCAGTCCAGCTTTTTCGCATCAGAACAGTTTCCCGCTAGGAGCAATCTCGAGTGTTCCGCTGAGTGTTCTTGTGTTTGTTTGTTTTTTGTTCAAAAAGTACTGTATTTTTATTACTGTGCTCTAGGAACGCAACCCCTTCCAATTTCAGGGGTCTACAGTGTAAATAAATGCATGCATGTATTATGACAAAAAGACATTTATTTGTTTAGATATTTAAATGCATCATGTTATCACTTGATAATTAAGTTTGCATTAATGAAATTATTGAACCCACAAATGCTGAGTACTGCTTTTCTATCCCAAAAGAATCCCTCTCAAACCTGACCTTAGCTTGCTTTGATTTTCCTGTTTAACCAGACAGAAGGCAGGAGATTTTTATGCATATTAAGCTATTTAAAAATATCATGTATGTGACCCAGGGAATACATATTGCATTCGCCTAGGCTTTTATTGAATAAAATACTGCTAAACCTGAAAATCAATAATTTGTGACGATAAAGAGGGGACACCAACAAAAGTGTGGACCTCTTAAACTCTGTCCACACCCTGTTAGCTAGGTCACTGTATGATCCTCCTGAAAAATTGAGCCCATTTTTCATGGTCCAAAATGCTTGTAAATCATGGTGTGAGATTGAATGTATTGCAAGTTTCATTTGCACTTTGTCTCATCACCCACAGTCCTGAAGTACATGCAGTTTGTGGAGGACTACTCTGAGCCGCAGCCGTCCGTTTTCTATCAGACACCACAGAGTGAGAGCATTTATGAGCAGCGCAATAGACACTTACAGGAAGTGTACGGCTTCAACGACTCGTTCAGTAGCAGTGACTCGGTGCATGAGCCGCTCCCTCCGCCCGCACTCCCACCCAAACAGAGACAGCTGGTAAGCTGAGCTTCCACCTCCACACCCACACACATTCACTCTCACTTTCAGACTCTAACACACAAACTTGCTATCTTTAAAAATGTTGCAGGTACATTGGAGGGCAAACATACATGATTTGTGTTTGATGTATTTGATGATATTGATTTATGTCTATTACGTATTATTATTGATTATTATTCCTGATATAATAATATTCCTGATTTGATTTATGGATGCACACTTAAATGCACATGTAACCCAGAAGCGACATTTAGAACTGTAATTGGTAAGGTGGGACATTTCCGTGATCCTTTCATTTTCATACATTATGACTTGAAAGTAAAACCTTTTTTGCAAATCTGTTGACACAAAACATTACTCTAAACACAGTCCAACACTAATTGCAGATGTTTTTTATAGTAGTCCTATGTCAATAGTAAATTCTTTGGTTAGGTTTATTGCTGTAGGTTGTGGATACTGTTTATGGCCATTCTACAGCAGTGGTATAAATGAACAGTGGCCAATATCCGATCTATGAAAATATACATGGATCACCTCCAGTCTCGATTCACTAGTTTGGATTGAATAGGGTCAGCCTTGGTTTTAAGATATTAAGTTATTAGGAACGTTTCTCCAGTTACATGTAAATATTGGGGTTCATACTCTGAAGGTATGCACACAAATGTTCTACTGGAAAACACACTTGCACTTTTGCATACTCAAGTTGCAAAACTACTGGACAAACACCACAAGCAAGCTCTTTATGAAAGTGTTTTACACTGCTTTAAAGGCACATGTGCCTTTACACACATGCACTCACAAACAGCAATAATGTTTCAAATAAACACTGTACTTCTTTCACAGTTGTGTATTTTGCTCCCTCCTTGAGTAAACAGTAGTTGCACATTTAATCATACATATTTTCCATTGGATTACATTCCCTCAGCAGGCACTCTCCCATTAACCACATTCAGCAGTGGCTGATATGACACACTGTTGGTGGGAAGCCCTCTGTGTTCATTAGTCACTATATAGCCTGAGGGCCCAGACAAAGCTCAGGCTGCTTAATTCGGTGTGCTGCTGCTGTTGTTGTTGTTGTTGTTGTTGTTGTTGTTGTTGTTGTTGTTGTTGTTGTTTTATCATGCAGTCCATCACCCTGCTCTGGTGGCTCTGTGTGTAAGCATGTGTGTGGTATTGTGGGTGTGTTTTTGAAAATCTCTGATGACTTTGATGTGATGTTATGTACATGAAAACTATTGATAATGAACTCTCTGTCCATAGAATGCTGTGGGTTGACTTGTCTAAAAATCATGGAAGCTTCAGTGCTGAATGTATTGCCTTTATGTTGTGTATAAAATTATGACACTCAGCAATGTTTTCCATAATTGCATCAGACTGGTTTTGGAACCAGTGTAATACTCTGAGTACCCCGAAGAAAAATCACAATTGTAGAGAGCCAGTTTGGTGGCTGGTCTGTTCTTTCAGTTCATTTGTAGTAGACCCCGGAGCTAAGGCTGACCTTCAGCCCAGTGTACTGACCGCTGTGCGCTGCAGGAAGCCACAGACTGACAAGCTTGACACTAACTGTTCATTCATTTTCCTCTTTTGTTTCCCACTTTTGTCCTTTCATTTTTCACTCATGCATTCCCCTATGACTCAGAATATCAACCTAGCGGTGTGTTCAGGTGTGTGTTTAATTGTGGTAGGCAAGTCCTGCTCACTTTTATTGAGTAGTGTTCCAGCTGTAGTCTATATTGTGGTCTTTTGTAACCCTCTATGTAGCAAATGAAGCAAGTATAATTAGACTTAGACACTATAACCCTTTATTCTGCCTATACTTTTTCACTAACATTTCTGCAGTTTTTCCCTGGACTTCCATGAACCTCCTTAACTATTTGCTTTATCTATGCTAACATGAATGGTTATAATTAATTTACCACCTTGTACCATTTTCTCTTCTCTTCGCTCTACCTTTCTCTTCTTATTGCTTCTCTCTTCCTATCTCTTCTCTTTTCTCTTCTCTCCTTATCTTTTCTCTCCTCTTTTCTCTCTTCTTATCTCTTGTCGCTTCTCTCCTCTTCTCCTCTCTTAGGCCTCCTCTCACTCTGCATCTCCTTCCTCATCCTCCTCTTCCTCTCTATCATGCCACCTGCAGCAGTGTGCCAGCAGGCTGGGTTCTTCTGAGGTGGATGCTACGCTCAGCTTGTCTGTCTCTAGCTCCTCTCTGGGTTGCCAGGCCTCTCCTCCTGCCCCCATGGTGAGTCCTGTCCACTCGCTGTACACTCACGCTTCCACTTTCTTTCTAACCACTGCTACCTTTTTGTTGCTGAGTTGCTGTTATACTTATTTATGGTTATGGTTGTGTTATTTCTGTAGCTTATTGTTCTTTATTATCTTGCTCTGTACCAAAGCAGTGATAAATATATATTGTACATATACAGAAAATCACCGGTTACTCGTTTATTCCAAGAAGTGTTTGTGCGGGTCGGGTTTTTTTAAAACCCACCCCAAACCAACCTGTCAGGAGATACAAATCCACCCCCCAACCTGCAAAAATACGGGTGCATAATGACCCAAAACCTCCAAAAACAAACCGTCTACAACACATTTTGATCGATAATTAAATACGATCTGTATTTTTTGACCCGCCCGCATGATAATAAAAAAATGTCTGCCCTAAAACCCGCGGGTCGACACATGCATCACTAGTGCTTGGATTTAACTGCTTGGCTCTCTGACACATATATATGTTTTCAGATTTTTTTCTGGAAAAGACGGTGTAGGTTTTATTTCTGATCACAGTTGTTGAATAAACATAAATAATAAACATAAATTGCATGAAGGTGAAAAATTAGATTTTTTTTATACTCCGAAGAATGATTAGTGGGTCATTGTCTTGCATGTCCAACATATTAGAAGAAAACAGTTGATGGATTTATCAACAGCTGGATTAAGTAAATATGACTTGTTACAAGTTTGCCTTTCCTGTAAGCATGCTAAAAAGGTGCCAGTACAATCTAACAAAAATAGCTTAAAATTTAAAGTAATTCTAAAATGAAATAAAAATTTAAAAAATCATTAACTTCCCAGACACATTGTCAACAATGTCTTTTGGGGTCATTAAGTGTGTTTCAAGTTTGTCAGCATCACATAACCTCACCCTGATGACCCAGCCAGGATTGATCAGATTTTGGCTCGGGTCCCAGTAAAAACACAAACTTCATGACTCACTCCAATTAATCCACAGCCAGCTGAAAGACCTCTGCTTTGTAACATATCACAAAGTAGCTGATATTAGTATATAAATGCCCTCCTATCCTAGGAATTAGTGATATAATCATGTGTTTGTCTATTTAGGTAGGGAGGGAGGGGGAGAGGTAGGGAGAGGGAGGGATAGTGAGGGAGGGAGGGAGAGAGAGATCTTTTTTGAAACAACTTATACATTAGCAATTTATGTATTCCTGTTATTACTTAGAGTAAAGTTTTAGGTGACAGTCCACCCCTTATTGGAAAAAATTATGTTTACATAGAATTAGTGTTAAAAGCTTAATGAGGTGTGTTGGAACATGGGAAACACTAACTGTGTCTGGAAGAAATACTTCCATTCTCGGAGTGAAAAACACTGTCTGCTGGCTTGCCTGCACTTGCAGGCACTCTCTTATTCACTGGATTAAGTCACACTTCTCACTAAATACTGGAAGTTAAGCAAAATCGCTTATGAATCACTGTCTCTTTGGCAAGCCTCACATATTGATCGCCTTGTATTCACACACAAAACACTCATATACACACAATTCAATACAAATAGTCCTCGACATGGGCATTTTGTCTATTGAGACAGGAGACTCTTTGTTTTTCTTTTTATACCTTTAGATATGTGTTCCAGCACGATCCTGAGAATTGCACCAGTTAATGATTGTAGTTAATCGGTGTTGTTTTATTCGTGTTTTGACTTGATGGCAGAAGATCTGATGTGGTTGTCAGATTCGTTAATGTAGAGGTGTCTGCTGGTCCCATTTTTTTCTTAATGGTGTATCTTCTTTGAACCACTTCCACATTTACTTCTATAGGTGTTATGGCTAACACTGTTCATGCTAGGCCACTGAGCAAACAAGAGATGCAACCACATGCGCAGACCAGATGTTCTGAGTCATAAAACAGTGTCTGCGTGTGGGCTAAATATGATCACTGAGATTAAGCTGGGGTTACATTTAGAAAATGTTAATTACATAAAGTACATATGTACTAGAAAGTGTTAATAATGCATTAATGCATTACCAGTTTGACCATTCTAAACATTTGTCGGCTGAAGCCCAGCTGCTTGTTGTTTCTAAGACCAAATCCATTATTTTACTAGGGATGTGACTTTTTGGCAAAAACACAATTCGAAAATTGAGGAGAACTATTAAAAAATGTTTCTAAAATCGACCCCTGCCCGCACGCATGTGCGCATGCGCACACACCCATGACGACAGAGAGGGGGAAAAAGTTATTTTTCACAAACTGTTTAATCACACGAAACAAACTGTTCCAAATCACAGTACAGTAAATTAACAAGAGCAACTCACCTATTAAACTATATTCTAGACTATGTCAATTTAAAAAATGCATCACTAACCATATTTAGAACTGCCTAGCCAATAAGGCTAAATATGGTGAAACGGCCTGAAGTCACTCCTGCGTGGTGGTCACTGTAAAATTACAGTGATGTATTGGTGAGGAAACGTCCTCATTTCTGTTCCGTGTTATTTTTGGAGTCCCTTAAGTGATATAACGGTATTCCAAATAACTATTCGATACTACAACGTAAATCGCATATTCGAGTATTCAAAAATCATGTCTCATCCCTAGATTTTACCCCTTTGGTTCGAATCACTTTTAAGTGGCTCTCATGATACTTTTGAAAAAAAAACACTGTACTGTGCTTATAGGAGAACCTTAGATAAATTAATTAGCAAAAAAATATATACTAAGTAGCTTTGCTACCATTGGAATGTGGAAAACAAGGACTACCCATGAGAACCTACACTAACAAATATCCAGAAAATGTTGAACAAAGACATCTGCAATCTGTATGTATGCTACATATATATGCATTCATACATATGTTACATAGGATGTATACACTCAATAGGTCATGCAGACAGTTTTGCTCTCACTAGAATGATTTATCTTTGGTTTACATGTTTAATATTGATCACACTAATGGTACGCTAATATGACTACAACAAAATGCACTGCTTTTTAAATGGAAATATATTTTCCTTTGAACCCAGAAAGGAAACATTTTGTCTTCCTAGGATCCCACTCATCTGATTTGGATCCCACTTATCTGATTTGTTGTCATTCAAATTGTTGTTGGGACAGTGGTTTTAGAGCCTGACGTAGCCATATTTCTCTTCTGCTACAGTAAAACCCCATTCAGGAAATAGCCGGCCACTCAGTTACTGTTGTTACTGTTGATTGAATAGTTGTGAGACAAACAGGCCATCTCCAGCCATTTAGGACTGGGGTTTTGCATGCTTATGTACAACTAGTTCTTTCTCCTTCCTTCTATTTCTTTTTCTGTTTCTTTCTGTCCCTGTTTCCACTTCAGAGGTGTATTTGCCTGGGCCTCAGGCCTCTTCTCTTCACCACTCTTCTTTTTCAGTCTGACTCTTGCTTTCTGCTTTCTGCCTGTGCTCTCCTCCTCCTCTCTTTAGAACCAGAATGCTAGCGATGAGGGCGGCGAGGGTGAGTACGTCAATCTGTATTCATCCAGCCAGGCCAACGGGGACCTGCTGCTTTCTAATGGAGTAAGTAGCAGGAGCCACACTGCCTTTAAGGAGACTAAGGCTGTCCCCTCTGAATTCACATTCGGAAATGCTCCTCAGCGCCAGAACTCTTGAGTGACTTAAAGTCAAGTAGTTTACTAACTGCAGTTGTTTATTGCTGGACCTCCAAGTCTGGGTGTTGCTGTCTTGTACAAAGTCATTGATGACTGGATGACTCCTGTTTTAATGCCCCTGAAAAAAAGCTGCACGTGCAACAAAGTGCTCCTCGTTTCCTACAATACCAACATAACAGTGGATCATATCAAAAATGTATTCCATCAGACCACATGGGTTGCAAGCTATAATGCTATTGATATTAGCATGTATGTTAACAGCTTGAGTGAGTATTTTTGGCAATTTTATATGCTATATATGTCACTAGAAAAAAACACTATTTGCTTAACTCTACACATTAACTATAGGTTAATTTGCAAATAACAGACCTAGACGATTGCAAACCTCATTCAGGCAGGGAAGTTATTGTTATCATAATAAGAATTCCATATGATTGCACTGTTTAATTACTTAATGTAATTTACCTGAACAGTTACTGAACATTTTACATATTAATAGATTTAGTAATACTCTTAGTTGTAGTAGGAGTATGATATTCAGTTGCTACCTCGTAAAAGATTTTGTTTTTGATTTTTTGTGAAAATATTTGTCCTGCGCCATATACAGAGACAAGTGCCATGCAGCTGATATTAGTGTAGTCTGGGAAGGTTTGCCTAGGCTTGTTTAGTTCTAAGTTTATGCATTATTCCATTACTCTGAATTATTGTTCATGTATGTTATTCAGTTAATGCTTCAGCACATTTCAGCCCATCAAACATAAAGATGAAACACCTTTCTGTTCTGTTGCTCTCCTTCCTCTATTTGTAGAATGAGAATGCTTAAAGCTTTATTGCCAGCTTTGAAGTTTCCATTTAATATGAATTTCACGCTCTTATCTTGTACATAATGGAGTTACAACCAAATAGCCATGATTTTGTTCCTCAGTGTACTGGTAGGCCTTGCAGCTGGGCTGAAGTAACTCAGGCAGTGGTGTTGTAGCGTAATTTCAGTTTTATTTATGCTATTATGGCCATCTGTAATGTGGTAATTCAGTAGGCTTGATCTGAAACAACCACTTCAAGCCTCTGTTCATCCTAACTCAAATTGCAGGCTTGTGTATATGTGCATGGATTAGATGCATTGTACATCTGGGCCAGAGGCAGATATGAAAAAAGCTTGCTCATTTATCTAGTGATATTTTTCTACCCTAAAAATGCTTGATGCACTTGTAAAGGTTTGTTTTTCTGGAGAAACACATACACAGAACTGTCCTGGAGAATGCATTATGTTGTCGCAGCACTGTCTGAACAAAGGTACAGCGAATTTATTGGCAGCCAGGTTAGCTGAGCTTCCAGTTGATGATTTGGTTTTCGTTCTTTATATTATTTTTATTTATTTATTGATTTTTATTTATTTATTTATTTATTTATTTGGATGTCTGGATCCCAGCACTATGAAAACACTCTGATGCCAATAATACTGCTTGTATTGTAGAGACCTCTCTCCTCTTGTTGACTCACAGCTAGATGTTTAATCTGCATGTTTGGGTTGTGAAGTATATGTGAGTTGTTGTTTTAGAGTGTTTGTTGTTGTCAGGACCCCAGCTGTGGAGCGGAAGATTCACTTCAAGATCCGTCTCCGGACCACAGCAAAGAGCAGACCAACACGGACAAGTAAGCTACACCTCTGTGGTGCTTTGCTGTCCTCTTTAAGGCGCCTTTATGCTGTGTATAGTGAAGCAGACTAATTGGGATTAGGTAGTTTGCTCAGCAATTTCAAATAATCCTCACTGGTATTGAATTTTCCATTGAGCGGTCATTTTGTCATTTGTTTTGCATATGATACGAATTTATAAACTCTTGCGTGAACAGAGCCCTTTTACAATAGTGGATACACCCAAAGACTCGATTTAAAATAGGAATTCATTATATCAACAAAACATTGCGAGAACTTTGCGTAGGTAGACTGGTGAGATTTGAAATTTAGACCCAGTGAAGAATATATACCTTAAATATTCTGCACAAACCCAGCTGTAGCCTGACAGAATTCTGTTTGAACTTGACCGCAGCCATTAAAAAAAAAATCTAAAACCCATCTATGGCCAGACAGAATTTTTTCTAAACCCCAAATGCAACCTTAAAGAAATCTGTCTAAACCGACTGTAGACTTGTAGACAAAGTTCTAACAACAGTTATTTAGTACATATTAAATGACAGATGTTATTAGATATGTCCATAGCCTGATTTTTAGTCAATCAAGTTCCTCAAGTGACCTCTCCAAAGTCTTTTTTTTTTTCTTTTTTTTCAAGCTGTTCATACAGACTTCTTTTGATGGTGGCCTCATGGACTGATATCTTGCTAAAAAAAATAGACAACTACAAAATCACGTCATTTGAACCCACCCCTGGCAAATATTTGAGTAATGATCTCTAAATCTTGACTAGTCATATCCTGAAGGGTTCACATGTTTCAAGCTCTAGTTCGCTCTTGCTGTTGAAAAATACACCTTTGATGAATGTACGTTTGTTTCTTTCACAGTTGGAAGCAGAAGTGTGCAGACTCAGACCTGAGCTCCGAGGAGCTGGGAGAGCTGTCTCTGGTGGAACATGATGAGATCATGGCCCGGATCACACTAAAGCAAGAGGTAACACCCTCTGAATGCCTCACCCTGAGATTCATCAATCATTTTAGACCTGCTCAGCTGGAGAGCTTTGTGTGTTTGTGCTCGGTCTGGTATTCGGTTTTACTGTAGATTCGTTTGCTGGAGTTAAGTGTTCCATAGACTGAAAAGGAAAATTATTCTAGGGCTCTATCAAAGCTAAGTTGAACCTGACTCAGTAGCTCCCCCTACCTGTGATGTCGTGCAGTCTTGCTGTGTACTGTGTGTTGGCCAGCCGTGGAAAAGGATGTGAAACACTAGTGTTCACACTGCAAGGTCAAACCTGCTGCAGAAAGCACATCCCCTCAGAGAGTGCATGACCAGACTCTGCAGGAGGCAGGGAGTATATTTATAGACAGACTTCTGCTTATATAAAAAAAGCCTGTTCTACAATATAGCAGAGACAGCAGGAACAATAATACAGACACAGCACATTGTTTAGCTCCTACGGAAATATTTGTGTGGGACGAATTGCTATAAGTTAATTTAAAATGCTTTTTTTTTTCCTTCACTCATTTCCTCCTTCTCTCTCACTTGCTCTTTCTCTACAACAGAATGATGATGGTCCTGATGTCCGTGCAGGATCAGGGAATATTTTACTTGTTCATGCCACAGAAACAGATCGCAAAGGTGCAGGACTGTTGCTCTAAATTTAACTGTTTGTGTTTGTGCATGTGTGTTTCTTTGGTTGGCTTTAGTTTCTTTATACAATATCAGAGGCATTAATGGTGTGTTTATCCTGGATAAATAAAGAATACAATATTAAATGCATAAATGAATTAAATAATAGCATTTCAGTAATGAGCAGTTGTTTTTATTTTTAGATCCTTTGTCTTACAAAAGTAAATGGCATGTGGAGTGATGTTTTTATATTAATACGATGTGTTCCCTTTGACAGATCTGGTGCTATACTGTGAAGCTTTCCTGACAACGTACAGGACGTTTCTAACCCCAGAGGACCTCATTAAGAGACTCCACTACAGATATCCTTTCTGAGCTGCGTGAAATGTCTGGTTTCTGAATAGAACCGCATTTCCATATTAGAGGATCCTAAAAAATGATATAAATATAATTTCCTCCAATGCTTATTGTTCCAAATTGTTTAGGTAGCTTCTAGTGTATTTGCAAAATATTACCTGCCTGTAAATGCAGTGTTAAAATGAAGGCAGAGGTGGTGTTTACATTTTCTTCATCTTCTTTTCTTCTGCTGTATGAGTGCGTGTTAAGACTAAGGGATTTGAATTTTCTTAACCACTGAGCACATATACTCGATTTTCTCACAGTTCAGACACCATCAAAAAGCGAGTCAGCAAAAACACATTCTTTGTGCTTGTGCGAGTTGTGGATGAGCTATGGTGAGTAGTTTGAGGGGTGAACGAATTGGCATTATGATAAAGTATGTACATTACTATATTTTCTGATCTGTGAAACTACAACCGATATACTCAGTGATTGTGAGTGTAACATTATTGTGACTTCTACTATGTTACATTACATTTGTCTGCCTAGTATCATATCTATGATTTAGCTTTCTTGTAGTGCTGTGAAAAGATTTTGACTGCCAGTGAGGGCTGGGTGAATTGCATTTTCACAATATATTATGTATTTTTCACAACAATGTCACAGTCATCTGGGGAAAGACTAAAGAGCTGTTGTATTGTGGGCTTAGAACAGGGTTAAATGAAGATCACTGTTCTTAGGAGTGTTTCCTTGCTTTTTAAGACACTTAACCTAACTACTAAGTAATTTCTAGGCCTATTTGCTAGCGGGTAAAAGCTCGATTCTTCATTACAGGGGCCCTCCTAGACTTCCATGGGTACTAAATATTAAAAGTAATATGAATGCACATGTGCATGATTTTGTTCCTTCTTTGTATGGCCAGTTTGGTGGAGCTGACAGAAGACATCCTAAAGCACCTGATGGACCTGGTATTCAGCCTGGTGTGTAACGGGGAGCTCATTCTGGCTCGGGTCCTCCGCAAGAACATTCTAGATAAAGTGGAGCAAAAGAAGCTGCTGAATTACACAAACTCTCTGAAGACGCTTGCAGCTCGTGGTGTTGCTGCCAGGTAATCACAAACCCGAAAAGACTTTGTGCACACCTTAGAGTTTCTGCTGGTTTGGGTAGGATTTTGGTAGTTTTGCTTTTAAAATTGCTCCATGGTTAGGCATGATTTATTACATAATTAAAAAAAACTAAATTGGTTTGGAGCTTCTAAAATGTATTTTTGTAATCAGTTATTAACATCCCCTCCCTTTGCTACTGCAATCATTCAAAGTTCTGTCTTTAATGGTGCAATGAAATAATAGGAACAATATTGCCCCAGCATTCTTGTGTTGTTTTGCAATCTGTCAAAATAACTACATCATGTAAACTTATTAAGTAGGGACAGCATTGACACATAAACTCAAGTCCACATAAACATTTTTTCCATTAACAAAAAAGTAATATTTGGTTAAGTGTTGGATGTGTTTGTGTTCATATAGTGATGCATAGGTGAAGTGAAATGGACCATTCTTACATACGTGAACACACCACAACACACTGTGTGAAAATTTTCTGCATTTAACCCATTCACCAACAACTTCCTGGTAGCAGAAAGAACACCCTAACCTCTAGACCAGGGGTCCCCAACCACCGGTACCAGGCCGTGGGTAATGTGATACCGGTCCGCGGACCGCACAGAAAAACAAAAACTGATATCCTTAGTGAAAATATTTTCTGATATTAAACCAATTCCTGACGAAATCTAGGTTGGGGACCACATTCTACAAGG
>JBBMFX010000016.1:12145265-12160742 GCA_037832545.1 Rhabdalestes septentrionalis | reverse complement strand
GTGAGGGAGAGCGTGAGGGAGAGCGTGAGGGAGAGCGTGAGGGAGAGCATGAGGGAGAGCGTGAGGGAGAGCGTGAGGGAGAGCGTGAGGGAGAGCGTGAGGGAGAGCGTGAGGGAGAGAGGACGGAAGTGAGGGAGTAAGTGAGGGAGGGAGGGAGGGAGTAAGTGAGGGAGGGAGGGAGGGAGTAAGTGAGGGAGGGAGTAAGTGAGGGAGTGAGAGATAGACAGATAAAGAAAATTGGTGTAACTTACCAGCCACCTCCACAATGTCTCCAGGCACTATGTCTTTGGCTTTGATCCTCTGCACAGTCTTCCTGTCCTGGCGATACACCTTCCCCATCTCAGGTTCATACTCCTTAAGCGCCTCAATGGCATTCTCAGCGTTACGCTCCTGTTAAAGGCAGAAGTGACCATTTTATTTTGTTAATTCAGTATCTTGCCACCGATTTTGAGGAGAACAGATTTACCATTATTTAAATCTGGAAGTTATTTGGAGACCCTGTTACACATACAAAGAATTTTCAATTAACTAAACAATAGATTTCAGCGGACTGTATTGATATGAAACTTTCACACAAGTGGAAAAATAACTACAAAAAAAGTGGTCTCTTTAAAACACTTCTTAGAGCTCCTAAAACTTACCTGCCACACACCTACGATGGCATTGGCTATAAGGATAAGCAAGATTACAAAAGGCTCCACAAAGGCTGTGATGGTCTCTTCTCCCTCTTCAAACCAGGCTAAAACCTAAAGATAAAGAAATTAAAGATGAAGGAACATGTATGCGTCACCTGACAGGAACAGGCCTCCCGTGAAGACAAGTTACACAACAATTCAGCACTTTTCCTCTAAACAGGGTGGGGACAATCTATGGCCTCAAAAGCCCTGTCTAACATTTCAAACAAGCAAATAAAGGCACTATAAATAAATGGATCCTTTAAAAAGCTAATCATCTAAAGAAAGAGAAATGCAATGCAAAAGATTAGGGTAGAACACTTTAAAGATTAGGAACTGCTCAAAACACTAAGCACTCTTCATTCCTTCTGGTGATTTCAGTTATTCGACAGCTTCTGAGGTTGCCGTTTTAGACACATGCTGCTACCAGCTGCAGTGATTCCTCACTGGGACCGTAAGGCACTCAACAGAGCATGACCAGGCTGCATCCAAAGCAGCTTCCAAATCCTCTGAGCCCACAAAAACTGAGCATATGTGAATCCTGGCTTCATGGTCAGTGTCATCTATATATACACTGCGTTCTCTACTTTATAAATGCTTATAAAAACCTGCTCATTAAATTACTTTTAGCAGACAAACATTAAATTGAATTATGTGCAATACTGGGTTTGAAAAAGCATACTGTTCTGAAAGGGATGATTTAGGCATTGACTTTGAAATGCCGGAATCCACGATAACGAGTTATGATCCAGTAAATTGTGCCCATTTACTATGGTGTACATTGAACTTTCATTCACAGCAACCAGTGTATGCATGACAAAAAATAATTCTTGAAATGTACTAAATTATCTATTCTTTGAAACTGTGTTGCACTGACAAATGTCCTGAAGACCTGGAATGTACAGTCTTAAATTATTATATAGCACATGTTTGGGTTCAGCTCTGCACATCAGTGATCTGCACCACATAGAAATGAAGTCAATGTGAATCAGTGGGAACCATGTTTCCTCTGATGTCCCCTGCATGCTACCTGGTGATAACTGGCTACAGGCTTTAGTTTCCCACTGTTGGCCAGATAGTCGAGCTGCTGGAACAAGTCTCGCAACACTGAAGGTCAGAAGCCAAATTTGGCCAGCGGCATCACCCTCTCCCCAAGCCTGCTCAGCAGGAGCTGTCAAAGACAGAGCCCAACACCTCGCTATCTCTCAGCTGGGCAGCGGGCAGCTGGCTGGAATGCCTCCTCCCAGATGGACTAGTCCAAACAGCCACGCGGTCCAGAAATCACCACGGCGGACTTAGGCCTGAGCTTGGTTGTTGGCTAAGCTGCTAACTAAGCACAGCACAGCACATGCACAGGAACTGAGACAAGTCGTTCACATGATTTCAGGATCTGAGAAAATTAACAGTAGATGTAGAATCCAACAAAGAGGAAAACCCAAAAGCTACTAAACAGCTTTGAACATAAGCTTTTGTAAGATATTGAAAATCATTCTTCACTTCCTAATTAATGGAAAGATATTGAAGGCAAAGCATTTATTTTGGTCCATATCACGACTAGCTCTTCAATGGTTAAATGCTAGTTTAATTAAAATGTAAAAATTAAACAAATAAAATGACACTGTATGATACACAGTGAAGCCCCAGGTGTGATTTTTTAAATTCACATTTACTGCACAATCCTATAACAGGACGTTTAAGAGGTATAATGAAGAAACGCAGGATAATTTTCCCCTATCTGGTGAACATCACTTTAAAGAAAAGTTCATATTAAAGGGTTTAAAAAATGTGACCACCAGCAGTTCTACAAGTTACAATCGTTTCCTCCAAGAGCGATCCAGGAAAATAAAGAGAGTCTTTACACGTCGGCTTGAGACAGGCGCCCAGCTCAGATGTCTCATTTAGCTGATGGTGACAGACACCCGATACCAAGAAAGTGTTGTCACCATTCCCAAGGAGTGCAGCTTTCTCAGCTGTTTAACCTTCTGATCTGTGAGTGACTGAAGGCATGGTGAAGACACGATTATGCTAACAAGCCATCTCCACCTCCATAGAAGCAGCAGGAATAAATCCCTCATCAAAATTCCCAAACCTGCTCCAACAAGCAGAGTCACTGCTCGTTAGCATTAACACTTTGCAGCATGCAGTTCATAACAAAATGGACAGAAGTAGGGAAACTGGTTATGATTCCTTCTTGTGCAAGACATGATCAACAATACTTACAAATGATATGCAAGCTGCCAGTAGAAGAATCCGCACAAGTAAATCTTCAAATTGCTCAACGACCAGCTCCCATATAGATTTTCCTGAGGAGAAGAGGCAGAGGGTGTGGTCAGACTCCATCAGTTCAAATGGCAAAAATAAATCAATAAATAAAGTATTTAGAAATCAAGAAAATGTACCTTCTTCAGCGGGCAACTCTGCACACAGCACAATTATCAGGTTAGAGGACAATGAAGGGAGGGAGAAAAAGAAAGGGGTCAAATTAAGATCATGCTGCAAATGCTTTAATAGAAAACATTTTTCATTTACTCTAATTAAAGTTCAAATTCAGAACTACATAGCCCACTTTTACCCAAACTTAAGATTCAGAGATCTGAATTGGAATGTTCTGTACACCACAGAAGGATTCTACCGGGTAATGCTCCTACTCAGGCTTTCTCACCTCTTCCCTCCAGAAGAAACGGGGCGTTATTAGACTAGAGAAGCTTGAACAAGTCTACCAATAGAAACAACTGCAAACTTACTGGACGTTCCTTCTGTAGTGGTTCATGACTAAGGTCAGGAATGTATGGTCCTTCCAAAATCCATCCCAAAATACTGATATAAACCTACCCAATCTAGTCATCTTATTAACACAAGTTATGTTCTCCATTACCTCTACCTGAAAGGTCTGAGAGTGTGTTCTCTAAAAATGTCAGATATTACACAGTATGACATTCAGTTGTGCATTGCTTTGGAATACCCATCACATCACATCTACCCGAGACGGAAAGTTCAGATTCAAGACTCCCGGGGATAGACACAAAATAAAGATCCAAATTATTTTTTAAAAATAGTGGAACTAAGGATGACCGTGACCTTGCATTCCCCCTTCCCACAAACCCCACTTATCTGCCTCTAATGCACTGCAGATTTTCCCTGTGTAATAGAGGGTGTTTTGTCCTAAAGTTATAGAAATACTAACAGCGTAGTTTTAAACATTAAAAAAATACAAGTTATTGTAATCTCCATAATCGCAAGATGAAAGGTCTTCAAGTACGTTCTTTAAAAGGTGTCAGATATAGTAGTCCAGATGATGGACCAGCCAGACGGTAATATATAGTGTGGGCCAAAAGAATCACTATTAACACAGCAGTTACACAGTGCGTGGGTAGAATCCCATTCAGTTGTGCCTTTCTTTAGAATACACATCACACTAGCTGAATACACATCACACTAGCTGATGGCCTGGTGTTTAAGGAGTAGTCCCTGTTATCAGAAAGTTGTGGGTTCAAATCTCAGGGCTGCTAGTGGCACCACTGAGGTACCACTGAAGTACCCCGAGGTACTCTCCGCACCGGATGCTGCGTTCCTGGCTGCCCACTGCTACAATTGGTGAATGGATTAATTGCAGGGAAAGAATTTATTGCTGTGGTGTTCACATATGACAAATAGACACTTCAACCTAAGCCTAGAAGTTAAGAATCAAGACTCCTGGACAAAATAAGCAATTTAAATCGAAATACAAAAAAAACCTAAAAAGATGACATTGACCTTCCTTTCACCCTATTCCCATTCATTCCCATCCTTTTCTATCTGCCTCTAATGCCCTGCACATTCAGTTCAGCAGCAGAGTCAAAAAAGCAAAGGCAAGATCTCAAGGACGTGGATTATGACGTCAGCACTTGCGCAATCCACGCCGGCTGGTTGTGACAAAACCAGAGGAATTTGCTAGAATCTTTCTTGTTAAAGAGGGTCAATATTACCGCGTTTTAAAATGAAAAAAGGCTCCTACGTACCGTTGGGCCCCCATTTCTCCTTCTGCCTCTTGACCTGGTCCAGCCCCAGTCCTGTGCTCTCGTTCACGCTGAAAAAGCTGTAAACTTCCTCCACACTCTTGGTGTGTGCGTTCTCCATGCCGCTGCAAGCTGTTGTATGACAGGGAGAGAAGGGGTCCGAAAGAAAAAAAAGGCTTTTCTCTGTTCTCAGAACACGGTACCGGTCTCAGCAGGCACCACCAGCGCTCACCCTGCAGCCAGAGGAAAACCAGGCAAACATGAGGCACTGGAACTTGAAGAGGAGATGAAGATCAGCTCTCCTTACAGGACCCTCTCTTTCTGGTTCTCTCTCCACAGAACATACAGCTGGAAAATGCCTTCGTGCTCTTCCCCGTCCAAAGAACAAAGGCACAACTTCTCTCCTGGTTAGCACATCACATGTACTCGCGCTCGGAGCCCCTTCCCTGAGCTTCACGCCAGGAACCTTGCCGGAGTGTCTCGCACCTCTTCCCCCGCGACCAGTGCGCCCCAAGGGCGCACCGTACTCTCGTTTTATCGCGGCTGCCTCCCTGGCGCCCCCGCACGACAGACCCGAGAACATCCAATCAGCGTCGGGCTTCAAAAACAGATAACCTTAACTTACCAGCACCTTCATAAACTCTCAGATCTTAGACTTGCACTAAGTGAACCAAAATACCGGGACACGCCTGTTTTAGGGCCTCTTACTTCAAGTAAAGGGCAGTCTTAATGCTTGAGCATGTCAAGGCGCCATGCCTCCAACTTTGTGAACACACTTTGGGGGAACTATGTGAACACACCACAAATGCAGAAAATTGTTCTCTCCAATAAATACATAAATGGACACAAATTAACAGAAATACTTCAAAACATTGTGGAAATCCTAGCTGCAAAGGGGGGACCAGCTCCATATCAAAGTCTATGTATTTTAATGCAGTGTCATTAAAGTTACTGTTGGTGTAGTAGTCAAGTATCTTAATATTTTTGTTGATATGGTGTATTAGTAGTACAGTAAATTATGTATCCACAATTTGTACGTCTACATGTTGTGGTGTTGTGAGAATGAGAAACTGAAATAGGGCCTTGGTTAAGTTGAATATATTTCAGATGTTTGTGTGTGATTAGTATGCTACTTGGCACCTTAAAGGAACAGTATGCTGACAATTTCTCACTGAAGTCATGGTCATGGTCAATTGCCCAGTACGTGTATGACACCTGAAGTTTGCTTCTTTAATTTCACATTTTTAATGGCAAAGTTCATGAAAATGTATGTCACCAAAATTATTTTTGGGTGACAGGAATTTCTAATATATGGAGAAAGAGCAGATTTTTATAGCAGTCAAATACAATTTTTATTGCAGTAAAATGACCAGTTGGCTGAGATTCTATGTCCTGGGTTTGTTTGTTTACAACATGTATACAAATATTTTTTTACCATATACAGTAGATGTAAATGAACCAACATCTTTGGCAAATTTCCTTCCTATATTATCACCCAGGAACTTCCTGATGGCGTGAGAGTTCTCTTTGTCTGCTGCTTATTACCTCAAAGCCCTCTCCATGTCTTCACAGGTGTTCTCTGAACAAAGGCCTTGGAGCTATCTTCTCTCTCTGAACCACCATTGTACCAAAGGCCTCACAGGTGTCCCCTCTCTAAGCCACTATTGTTCATTTAAAACTATGGCTAAATGTATCTGGCTATAGGTTATGCTGAGTAGAATTACATTAAATATATTCTTGTAAACACTTGTTGCATATAACAAAGAATGAAATAGTATATACTCAGAATTCTATGCTCTTGTGGTTTTAATGCTTGTGCATTATAAAAACCTCATCTGTATTCAGTTCATCAAATACTGCAATTCATGCATTTTTCCACTCAGTTTTTCAATATTTAGTGCTAGCCTGTAGCTAGCATCTAAGAGGTTCTCAGAGACAGTTTTCCAATTGTCCCAGACATAAAGCAAATGTATCTAGGAAGTTATGTGCAGGATAACTCTACAAACTGATACAGGCTTCGAGAAAGAAGAAAGAAGATAGTGGTTATCTGTAACTGTCACAGAGGCTAGACAGGCACTGTAAGTTTATTCTGCTCTGCTACTCATCAGAGGATCCGTGACTGTATTCAAGGACTTGGCCAGATGCAAGAACAGACAAGAACTTAGTTATAAATGGCTGAGGGAATATGAGTGTGACATGCCAAAGGATTTCATACAGTAAGAGCAAGACAAATGTGTGAATAGAACAGAACAGTGAGGAAATCTCATGTACAGGGATCAGTTCCTAAGTGGACGTCCTCTTTTTCCTAAAGGCTCCCTGCAGGTCCCTAGTATGAATCTGTAAACCTAAGTACTATTACCTCATTTGGGGCAAGCACTGGTTATGTCACACATAGGGTTTCAAACGGAGCCAGTCGTCGATCATTCTGTCCTTCTATTCATGTCACCATGTGCCGCTTGCATAGATGTTGTCTGGACAGGCTGACTCTGGAAAGAGAAAATTTACATGTGCGTTGTCCACAATGGCAAAACTTTGCCTATCCATGTAAATTGTGCTGACGAAAGGCAAAACAATATGAAGATTGTTTAAAACAAATGATGGTTATCATGACAGATATTTCCTTAGCATAACTTTTAGTTGAATCAAAAACCTGAACTGCTTAAATTATTTGAATATTACATACAAGGGGAAACAAATATAGCATTCAGCCCTATAATCTATTAACAGGTTATTGTCAAAACATTGTTTAAATTAGTTAAAAGCAGACCCAAGACCCAAATAATATTTTTAAGTGCTAGTCACAAATACATTACAGGCACTTACAGGTTTGAGACTACAGTAAGTAATTCATTTTTTGCAGCATTGTGGCTCAATTTTGGCTTTTTCTTCTTGGTATACTGTCCATTTCCCATGATTAGAAAATACCTCTGTTGGAGTCAAAATCTACTATACATTTGTAATAGGATTCAAACTGGGAGATGACCCTAGAAGCTTTCCTTCTTTGGAAGCCAGTCTTAATTTTTTTGGCTTTGTCTGAGGTCATTGTCTTGTAAAGCATCTACATTCTCACCTTTCTTAACCATTTCTCCCCCAGTGTGTCATGGTACAACACCCCATTATCTGGATTCTGTAAAGCTGCTATGTGACACGAGGCTGTAAAAATAAAATTTACTTGAATTCGTACAAGTTCTATTTGTGTTTGTTTAGGGACAGAGATGTTTAAAGTCTTTGCTATGTTTTGTTTTTCATTCAAGTGTTAATAATGTTTTGTCCTTGAGAACTTTAAGATCATTCATCATATTTGATGTCTAATGGCACGAAATCTTTGCAACCAGAGGGAATTTAACTATATAAATAAGATGCAATTAAATACGATACAATAAAAAGTGTCTAAATAATTGTTCTACTTTGACATACTGATGTACTGGTCGCATAAACCCTTTGTAAAGGTAAAATGTGAACAACATTACCATTTCAGTAAAAATAATTAACAGAGCTGTTAAAGTGCACAAGTAAAACGATGCTCAAATGTTCACTACCTACACATTTAGACCATCATTTTTGCTTAGAGCTAAATAAGGTAAAAAAAGTAAGTAGTAAGATCTCACAGACAACCATCATGTTAAAACTATAATTTACAATTAATTACCATACAATGCTGAGTTTAAAAAGTTGCAGAAGCCATATTAAATGGTCTTTGTGAACTACGGACATGAAAGACATTTATGTGCTGACATTGCAGCAGCATTGTTTTAGTTGCCAGATTTGGAACAAAATTAACACCAAACTGGGTTAGAACATATACTGAGCTTTATTTTCACAAATATGTATATATATATATGAGAGGGAGAGACAGAGAGAGAGAGAGATGAGAATTACATATACAGACATAGATAATAAGTGATTAATTTAAACATTTATGCAAACAATTCAATAGCTCAAATCCAACGTGTCCTAGGGCAGAGAATCATTCAAGCCCACTAACAGGTAGGGGAGGGAGTTGTAGATGTTCCTCTATGGATTACCACCGCCCTCAGTGACGGAAACAAAAGAAGGGCCAGTAGAATTCCTAAATTGGGCAGCTCTTCTGCCCAAGGTCATGACTGTTGCTTCCCAAAATAGGCTAGTGCATGCACATCCAGAGTGTAACACTTTGTACACTGTTATCTTCGAACACATGAACTGAAGCTCTATTCTTAAAGACGTGTCAAAACGGAGACCGCGGTCTTGTTCGTAAGATTTGTAAACCCCTTATCATAGGAGCACTTTGAAGAACATGTGTCCTCTCTCCTCAATTTCAGGGCAGTACACACTGCTTATCAATCCTTGAAAATCTCTCCCAACTCAAGCCAATTAAGTCCAAAAAACATTTTGCTCTGTCTCAAACATAAGACTTGCACGTACTGATTTTTTTTTGTAAACATATGCTAGACGCAAATATACAGGAATAACTAAATAGGTGCATATTAACTTTTACCCAATTAACAGACTTACAGCGGTTTTAACTGGCTTGAAATAGCTGTTTAGCAGCCTACTGCTTCATTGGAGGACCAGGCGGTCCTCTCCGCTGTCCTGGATCACCTGGCCAATGGAGGCCTGGCTCTGGGCTCGCAAGTAGCACTGTTTCTTACACTCCAGCAACTGTTCCAGGTCTTTCCACATGTGCACCTGCCTCATGTTGGGTCCATGGTTCTCCTTCACTTGCTTCTGCTGCTCTCTGAGTTTCTGTCAGAGTGCAAAGCAAAAACAAGATCAAAGTTAACAAGCAGCTAAATGGCCTCTTTTAAACTCAGGCATGACCCCAGCCAATAATAACTGTGTTAACAACTTAGTGCTGCACTTTTCTTCCCATTGTTAGTTGTTTACCCATTAAGTGTCAGTCGTCCTAGTTTATGACACTGCAGTTTAACATGAAACATTTTAACCCTCCTACATTTCTTGCGATATATGTGCCTTGGAAAGCCTTCTTAAATGTTCATTAATAATAATATATTCATTATAATGATTAGAAGTAGTATAATGTTGGCAAGTGTAGTTTTGTATTTTTGTCAGGGTTGGACACCAAAACAAAATTTACCTTCATAATCTTTTTTTACATTCACATGCCAAAGGTGCCCTTTGTGGTGCAGTCAGCCCTCAGAACATACAGACTGAAAATGTCTATTTGTGACTTTAAACATGTTGGTATGATAAATACAAGTGCTCTATTTAAATGTATTACTATATATAAATAATTATGTAGTGTGAATAACATGTATGGTAAAAAAAAACAAAAAAACATAAGGGAACAAATATAATGCACTAATGAAGTTCAAAAACATTTGTTGTTGTCCTGTCAGAGACACTGGGTTAATGCAGTATATAACTGCTGTGCATTTCACATGCATTGCTGTATCCAAGGTGTCATGTATCATGACAGTGCAGCACGGTTGAAAAAGCTTGGTAGAAATATAGCAGGGGCCAAGACCCTGCTGTCAACTCCATCAACCTGTTCTAACCGAATAAGACTAAGCACAAGAAAAGGAATCGGGCAAACAGACTGGGTTCATGGGTTTGAATGACCACCCTAGCAGCCCATGTCCTTACCTTGCCCAAAGATTCCTGTTCTGCTATGATCTTCATGTACTGCTCCCTGAAAACAGAATATACATTAAAACATCTATTTTCTTGTTGGCTAGTGAATATAAAATAAACAGTTATATACACAAAAAGTTAAATGTCAGTGTTTGCTAACCCATTCAGACTGCATCTGCATTCATATCTGTAATGATTTCTCAGTGTACAGAAGTGGAACAGTAAAAGCACATATATAATTCAAAACCTATCCCATTCTTTTACTGAAGGTATTGGTCAAAAATCAAACATACGAAATGTCCCTTTCTTTGTTTAGGTTTTCAATTACATTAACCTTGCGGATCCAGGGAAATCCAGATGCAAATTTCAAACACTAAACCTTTTGGCTGATCAACAGTCAGGATGAAAACCATTCATGAAAACCATTACCTTAAGCACAGGGAGGGCACATGGAAAGCTTACTGATCAAAAAGAGCACAGATAGAACAATTGTTTTGTTTTACCTACATAACTTACTCATGATTGAAGGTGTGAATTGTGTGGCAAGAGCTTTTAAAGGTGTGGCAACTTTACCTGATGGACTTTTTCCGTGTCTGTGGATCAGAGGACACATAGACCTTCATCTCGTCTGCTGCCCGTTGCATTTGAATTTCAATGATCTGTGAATGGGTGGAGACAGCAGGAGTGTGACTGTATGAAATTGGCAGAACCAAAGGGTGAGCTGTCATTTTCCTCCACACTCTAGCAGATAGCTCTTACCTCTCTCATACTGTTTATATAGTGGTGGCGGTTTTCCTCTTGTGCTATCTCCTCTCGAAGGACCCTCACCTCCTAGAGCAGATTAGCACATTCAAATTAGCACATAGTACAGATCTAGCGAAGTCAATCTGTTTGTGGGCCTGAGACCCTGCAATACAGAAATACCTTCACCTTCACAGTGAACTGAATTGAATTGAATCTTTATTGTCATTGTAGCTAAAATGGAACAATAAAACTTTCGGGGCACTACAAAAATATATTTTAAAAAAGAATAAGACCAGGATGACCATATTTTGGTCCTGGGAAACCAGGCCACCTTAGTGCATGAGGGCGGGGGGTTGATAGTGTTAGTAATAGAACAATTTAATGGTCCAATAAAAAGTAATAGAAAACCAGGACATTTCCCCACTTTCTAAAAAGGACGTGAAAAACGGTTATGTTCGGGGAAAACCGGATGTTTGGTCATAAGTGTTTACATATGAGTACTTTGGAAAAAGGGCCTAATAAAAAATTTATTTATTTACAAATAGCTGGTTTATGCCATGTAAGCATTCTTATCACTTAATTGAAAACCAACAAAAAAAGATAAAATAAAAGGTAAGCCTGCCTCTGTAATGGTTGGTGCAAGTATTTGATACTGCATACCACTGTACCTGCTCTAGTTTGGACCTATTGCTTTCCAGACCGGCAGCACAAGTGTCATATTGGGCTTTTTTCCCATCATATTCCTGAGCAAGCTCCTGTATCAGGCACAAGAAAAAACACATTTTACACAGAGAAAGAAAAGAAATAGCAGACTGTAGTGGGTGTACTTTGAGTTCGGTGTCTTCACAGGCTAGATTGCGTGGGAATGGCTGAAAAGTAAGGTTGCACTGATATGGGAACAGTGGGTAAATATCCAAATCTGCTGAGGGTTATGCCAAGCTATGTGAGTGATGGTTCCATCTCTGTTAGGGTGTGCATGAAGGTTGACTATGCATCCAGATTTATGTCCCAAAATATAAGTTTTGAAATATTGGTTAAATGTTAACATCTGTCTGATGCAGATAATGATTCCAATATCATTGCGCATCCCTACATGTGCAGTGATACGTTATGCATTGTAAAATGTTTTAAAATAAGGGTTGAAAAAAGTTCTGTTTCAATGCATCACCTGGCACTGCTGTCTGAGAGGCCTCAGCTCATTTATTAATGGAGAGAGAGCTGATTTCTTCTCTGCTATTGCTGAATTGAGCTTCTTCACCTGGAAAACAGAAAGGTTGTAGAGAAACAGAGCTTCAATCTTGAACATAAATTCAGGGCTAAACTACATGAGTGGGTCACAAAAAGTGTAATGGCAGTTAATATCCCAGAAGAAATTGTAAATACAGAAATGAAGAAAGCAGTGAGCATAAATTCAAATTAAGCTTATACTGCTGGTGCAAAATTCTTCCTTAACTTAAACATGCAAAAACATGTTATCACGAAACAATCATATCCAGATTATCCTTACAAAGAAGTGAATCAGCTTGGATGATGGCCTTAGGGCTAACAGTTATATTTCAAAAGGTTTGGCAATATATATTCTTTGAAAACAGCTTTTTTCTCCCCACTGATCCAAGTAAGTACATCAGATCCAGGAGCAACAGAAGTCACATGTAAAGACAGATAGTTCCCATGTGCCTTATTCATGTTCTATAAACAGTAATAATATTTGTATATTTAAGCCCCACTGAATTCACATATGCATCTTGAAGCTCCAGAGATGCAGAGCAGGCCATATTATTATATCAGAGTAACCCCCTTGCTTCTTGTTGCTGTAGCAACCTAAAGCAAATGGAGTGCATGGGCAGTTGCAGATTTAGTCGGGAATGGATTATTATTCCAGACTAAAAAATTATTTAAGATTTATGAAGTGCAGAAGTCATGGGAAAGTGACAGGAGGGTAACTCTGTTCTGCCTTTGTGTATGTGTGTGACAGAGATAACTTGTCAGGATGAACACAGTGGCCCCAAAACTAAAAAGCTGTTTTACAACATCCAAGGGTAAGGTTATGGTAGTATGTGTGAATGTGAGAGAGAGAGAGTTAAAGAGAGAGAGAAAGCGAGAGAAAGAGATTCTTAGGGTGTCCTGTGGTGTGCCTTTCACCATCTCAGACATGTCATCCAATTTGCGTCCCTTCAGTTCATCCAGCTCGCTCTTGATCGCTGAAACTCTCTCCAGTTCTTCCTGAGTCTCACTGAAGCCAGAGATGCCCCTCTGAGCCTCCAGGGATTGCTGAAAGATAAAGTAATTAGTAAAATTAGTCATTCCCCTTACTGGAAAGTAAATCAGATGACAAATACTCATACACTAATCACTTGGATACTGTGTGTGAACATTTGTGCATTTTCAAAGCAGCTTGAGAGATAGAGAGATTTGAATTGCCTGGAAAATGCACATTTAAGGGTGAGGTTAGAAAATTAATGACGATACAAAAGGATGGTAACACAGGAGACTTTGGTGTTTGTCCAGCTGGTGTCACATTAAGCACTTTCTGATAGCTCATATCCACACACAGAGTCAGGGCTCACCTCCGCATAAGAGTGCAAAGCACTTTGTCCAGGACATCACTCACTGCTGATACTGACAGTAGACTTCATAATATGAACCAAAAAAACAACATTTGTAACATACATGGGCACAGCATGTGTTATCAGTGTGTGTAAAATAAAAAAATTATCCAAATTAAAGCCACTAACAGGTGAAGGAAATAGCATTGATTACTGTGTTACAAAGACATCTGTCAAGGGGGTAAATATATTGGGCAGCCAGAGAAGTCAGCTTTTGAAGTTGACATGTTAGAAGCAGACAAAATGAAAACTACTGAATGACTGACAAGGGTCAAGAGTGAGAACATTTTCAAAATGACAGGAGCCTTGGTTTTCCAGTATACAGTGGTTACTTCCTACCAAAAGGAAGGACAAACAGTGAACTGAGGGCAAAAGCATGGGCACCCAAGGCTCACTAATATTTTTGGGGAGCAAAGGCCAATCTGTCTGGCTCAAATTTAGAGCTGCGACTGAGGCACAAACTTAGTTCATACTGGCTATGATAAAATGGTGTCAGAACAAAGAATTGTAGCTTGCTGTGTTTGAGGCTACTTAGATGTAGACATGTCATAGTGAACATGCTGAGCTCTGTCCATCACCACTACTGCCAGTGGCCCCTTTTAACAGGATAATGTATCCTGCCACACGGCAAAAAAATCAGGAATGGTTTGAACATGACAAAGAATCTGAGGTGTGATGTGCCCTGCAAATTATTCAGATCTCAATCCAATCAAACGTCTGTGGGATGAGCTGTACAACTGGTCCGAAATATGCACGTCCCACTTTGCAACTTCCAGGATCTGTTGCTAATGTCTTTGTGCCAGATAACAGCACACCATTAGAGGTTTTGGGGAGTTCATGCCTCTATAAGAAATAGCTGTTTTGGTTTCAGGAGGGGGGGTACACAATATTTTGCAAGCAAGAACCGGACAGTTCTAAATTAAACACGAACCGATGTGAAGGCTTCAAGACACCTTCATTAACATTTCATGACAAAACTTTTTAGGTGAAATTACATTCAAAATGGGCTAAAACAGAGTTTATAACAACTGTTGCTTGTTAGAATATGAATTAATAAATGTTTATGTCAGTTGTCAAGAAGGGTTTACATAGGTGTTTATCAGATTTATGAATACTACTGCATTTTGTTGTAAAATTCCATCTCTATGGCATGGTGTTGCCTTTAGGCAACAAAATATTATTTTGGCCCATCCACTACCCCAATTAAAACAAACAAACAAAAAAAAACGACATAATATCTGACGGTGAGCCTGGAACCAATAAAATGAGGTGGGTGTAGGTTTGACCTGATCTGGAGGTGGAGCAGTCCTTTTTGAGCCAATAGCTGAAGGTAAGATAAATTTCACTTTTCAACATGTTTAATTTGAAATATATTTGTACAAAAAAAATCTGTGATGCACATGAGTATGTAAAGAAGCATATCTGATTGAGTAAAGACACCTTTTGTCTTTATTTATTTATATATTACATTTTTATTTTTTCTCAGGGCAACATTGTGCAGTAAGACCACATTCAGTTTATTGCCTCAGGGCAACACTATGCTACAAGGGTAGTAAAACACCAAGGTTTATGCATTTATATATATAAATGTTTGTGTTTATATTTAAATATTTAAATATATTAAATATATAAACACAAACACATGCAGCTAATCTCTACCCTACGGATTGATAAAATAATTAACCTTATGTTTATTGAAATAACACTTGTTGAAATTGTTGCTGTTGCGATAAAACTTCTAATGTATTATTGTATGTTATTATATATTATAAAATACCTTGGTATTGTTGACCCCTTCTAGCATAGTGTTGCCCTGAGTCAACAAAAAAAAATCTTTTAGGGGGGCTTGGGTGGGACACATTTTATGACTGATATATTATTTAG
>JBBMFX010000016.1:12122763-12136838 GCA_037832545.1 Rhabdalestes septentrionalis | reverse complement strand
TGTAATTTTTGCTCATACTGTAATTATTGCTCCTTTGCACATTTCCTTCATTTGCAAATGCACAATATTATCCACATGTGCACGTCACACTTTTTTATTTTTTATTTTTACACACTTTTGTTCTAATTTTGCTTTGTTTAAAACCTAAATTGCTTAACCTAACTTCGGCGTTTGTGTGTGTAAAGCAAAGAAAGAAATTCCTTGCACAAAGAAATGTAATCTGTACTTTACACATGACAGAAAACTTTTTGATCCTTTGAATCTCTTCACTCGCGGTCAAATTTTTTTCTTCCAAAATGTGCGTACGCATGGGTCAGAGTTTGCGCACATATACGCACATTCTGTCGTCAAGTTTTTTTCTATAGATCGCAACTTGTGAGTAAAAAGAGGCGTGCACATATTTTAGGTCCGTTTTGTGCGTACGCAGCGGTTATAAATGAGGCCCCTGGACAGTTAGCATTCCTTTAGGGAAACACTGAGCTGCCCGAAAATGTTGCATTACAGGAAGATAGAGAATGTCCATTCATTTCTTAAATGAATGGACATTTACCTTCTGCAAGGTCGTAGTGATATTAAAAGGACACCAGGACATTGCTTGGTAAACTCACTCTCAGGCTTGGCATCTGCTGCTGCCTGTTGCAAGTCTTTAAGCTGGAGTCGACATCTTTGCAGTCTCTGCTCAGCCTGGAAGAGCTAGAGCACAGTGAAAAACACAGTGCAAGTGTATCAAACTTCACAGAAAAAGCCTGCTGATCTAGTATCAGCTTACTTCCTACATGTATGACAAACAACAGTAACTGAAATAAGCAAAAGTGACATTGAACAATATTGTATATTCCTTCTATAGCAGTCTTCTGGCGTTTTACAGCATGGTTGATTGAGCAGTTTAGACAAACAAAGCTGACTGCAAAGGTACCTGGTTTTTCTGCTCTTGTTTTTGATGAGAAAGAGATTCTTCTCTCTCCTTTTCTACCCGAAGCTGTCGGGCCAAGTCCAGCATGCGTTGATGGCTGGACACAGACTCCACCTGGTGGACAAATGAATGACACACAGTGGCAGAACTGTGCAAGAAATGCTTCCCTGAGCACTATTATTTCAAACAGAAAATCTGCACAGAAAATTTGAGCAAATAAGTAAGACAAATGATTACATTTAAAAAAGACTGCTAATCACTCTGCCATAGAAATCCCCAAAAGGAGAAAAGGGGAATAAATATGGTAAATCATTGTATGTGGATTTTGTGCAGTGAAATGTGTAAAACACTGGATAAAATAATTCTACAAATTGCTTTTGATTGTAATTTAATGTGGCACCATTGGTTCTGTTTTGTCTGTTCCAGGAAAACTAAATGTAATAAATAAACAATGTCCAAAAAAAAAAATACCGTTTATCAGTTAAACATCTTGTAATATATCTTCATATCATTATTTTTTCTATACTTTTTAGTATGCTAGATTAAACTAGTACATTGGTTTGTAAATAGTTATGTGTTTACTACTAGATTATGTAAACTAGCAGATTACCTTTTTCATCTAAACAGAAATTTTACGGTAAAACCCAAGCACAATGAATTAACAAATAATGTCGATTTACCCGCTTTCTAAGACGCTCCACTCGTTTGATCAGCTGATCCTTCTCTTCTTCCATTGCTGCAATATCCTGCAAGAACAAATCATACCACTGCATTTCCAAGGCTGGAAAGTCACCTTACTACACAGCCTAAACTGGCATCATTTGTAACCGCAAAAACAGAAAATGGAAAAATTAAACAGAGCGAATCGCCGACTTACCCGTCTAATCTCTGCAGTAGAAAATCCGGAGTTCCTCAGTTGTTCACACTCTTTGTGGTAACTCTTGAATCCTTCAACTAACTCCTCATACTATGTTTACAGCAAAACAAAATCACACAAATAACAGTAAAATAAGAGCAACTTGGTTTTTGGATTTCCCTGCTCAAACCTGAATAAACCGAACTGTTACTTGGCAGGTTTAGTGGGTGCCCTTCAGTAGGGAAACTACCAAACAGTACTATACTGTTGTGCACACCTGAATTAAATGAATTGTTTAACAAATTGAATTCTGCTTCTTTAGTTTAGAACGGGTGCTTATGTTACTAACAAAAAGATCCAATAGCTATTCAGAGGATTTTACTTACTGTGAGCAAGAAATCAATGCAAATCTGGATCCTGAAGCTGAACGCCAGGGACTGTTTTCACGAAACACCTCATAGGTAGGTAAGCTACTTCTGTGGTAGTGGTGGTGTGAAATTAATGTCATAAATATGAAGGAATCTGAACCTAGATCAGTGTTCGCAAGTTTTGTTTGATTTAATAGCTCACAGTATGTCATACCACATAGACAAAACTGTGCCACGCTAATAAAAACCGGGGTGTGCCTTGAGCAGGTTGAGAGAAGCGTTGGGTATGTGTTTATGAAAATTAATTGTGCGAAAGTTGACTCAAAATTTGTCTTGGCTGATTAACTATGGCTGAGGTAAGTGTAATAATGTGTCAGTTTGATTTTTCTCTAAACCACTACATTGAAAGGACTGACAGAGTTTAAACAAGTTAAATTGGTGAAAGATTTATTATTAATGCTAGTCTTTTCACTGTAAATGATTTCAGCTGCAGGCTATTCGGAATCCTCAACCATGTCATTTACATTCAAAAAAGATTCCACACAATGAAAAAAATGTATGTAGTCTTCCTTGAACCAAACGTGTAAATAAATTACACATTAACAAAATTACTTCAACATGATTTTACTTTCACTCACTTGACATTTGTCAAATAATGTATTCAAAAATGTTGTAACTTTCCAATTATTAAAGCGGCTATAATGTAGAGTTTGTATCAAGGAAAGTCAATGCATACATTTTCAGGAAAGAATCTGGCCACACCAAAAATAATTAATATCTTTTAAGCCCATTTCTTGAGGACCATCTGTTTCCTGTGTTTTATTCTCCAACCTAACAGGGTCTTCAACATTGGAGACGCTGTCACTTCACTGAGATTATGTTAACCAGTCACATCACAAACAAGCACTGTTCCATGCTTTCTAAATGTCAAATGTCTGACTCTATGAGGCCAAAAGAAGTTATACCTGGTGGTAGGTCTCAGCAATGACATCATCAGCCAAGAACTCGCCAGGCACGTCCAGCTTGACGAGGAAGCGAGCCAGATAGGCCCTTTTCTTCAGCTCAGGCACCCTCTGCAGAAGCCAGTGCAGGATGGGATGGATCACTGGCTTACTGCCCATAATCAGGCCCTGCCGAAAACTGCTTCTGCAAATACAAAGTAGTAACTTAGCAAGAAACATACACTGGGCTGTAGACATAATGATTTAAATGTACCGTTACAGGTTTAAGGTACAGGTGTGGACTACTTGAGCACTGATGCACTTCGCTTTGGATAAGAGCTTCAATTAAATGCCATAAATGTAAATGCAGAAGAAAAATTCATTCAGTTTCAAATCACATTTTTAGCTTGCTAGTTGGTAAAGTTTAGTAAAAGTTTAGCAAAAAAGTAAAGCTGATTAAAGATCTGTGTTCATACTCAATGTTAATTCACATACTTACGGATCAGAAAGGCCTCCAGGAGGCTTGTATTTCAGCAACCCCAACAACGAAAACATTCGTTTGGCTGTTTGCTCTGGCATTTCTTCTCGTATATCGATTGCTTGCTGTAATATAATAACCAGATTAGGCAGAACAGATACATGTTCAGAGACTCAAAACATGCCAGCTTGCTGTGTCTTTGTATGGCTTTAAAATATCTATATACTTATTATGTATTTACACATATAAGAGACCACTTCGATTTATTTTTAAACCAGCATCTCAGTGAGTAAGAAAATAATTCCATGCCAGTGTCTTTTAAATTCCTACACAAGCACATCATTCTGCTTTATGAGCTACTGTTTAGGTGATCATCTAAATCCAATATTATTTAATGAGGAAAAGTATAAAAACCCTGCTCTAATCAACAGAAATCAAGTTGGCAAAACACTACTAGAAGTACATCAAATGTAATTACTTACATTTTGGTTGAATGAACAAGTATTTTTCTGAACAATTCAAGTTTTATAAACACTGTATCACACCTCTTATTATGCTCTATTGTCATTTTCTTTAACATTATGCTTTAAAGAACAATACTTTTGTTTGAAAATTAGGAGAAATATTGTCAGCAAAAAGTTGAAAATAGAATTTAACTGAAGATATTCTGAGAAAAAAGACTTGTGTCTCTCTATACTTGAAGAGAATGGTTTCTGGGTCTGAAATAAAACAATTAAGAAGTTATATGTAAACGCTTCAGACCATATGACTTATTTTAAAAACTAGGAAACGTTTAAATACTAGTGACAATTTCAGATTGTCGTTGGACCACCCTGCAAATCGAAACAGATCATCGTCAAGTTAATCAGATCAACTGAGCTAGAACTTCACATCTCGAAATATTATTTAGTGTAATTCTGCAGTGAAATCTCTGACCTTGGAGTCGATTTCTCCCAGCACATCGTTGAGAGTCTGCAGCAGCTGCATGGGCTCCAGTGAGTCAAAAGTAATCAGGTTAAAGTTTTTCTTGAAAGGTTCTCGGTTCAGCTGCTCCACGATGAACTTGAGTTGTTCACTCATCTCAACCAAAAAAGACCCTTTAACCCAAACAAAATTAACCCAGTCTAGTTAGCTAGGCTGCTAGCTTGTTAGCTAAACAAACCGAACCGTTACGGTCGCTAGGCAACCACCCTCCTCAGCAAGCTGACAGGCTAATTGCTCATTTAAATACGAGTGAAACTTACACGTTGCAGTTATAGAAATGTTGTGCTGATTCCCTTTATAAACATCAAATATGTAATATATATATTTATTCAAAACTACAAGTAACTGCTAACATGTCTAAAAAGCTGGTCTCTGTTAGTAAAAGGACGGCCTCTCAACCCTCATACTGCTTCGTTTCAAAATAAAAGCTTGTTTTTTCGTCTGTAAATATTCTATTTTTGTAGAAAATACGAAATGCGTGGAGAATGTGCCGGTTTTCTTTTATTTTAGATTTAATAATGAAACTCTTAAGGCTAGCTACAACGGGACTGGATGATTTTATCCATCAAAATAATTATATTTAAAATATGCAATGTAACAGTATAGCATATCTGAACAGAAAAGAAATCAGTTCATTCAGAATCTTCTGCCTGAATAAGCACAGTTTTGCAGGATTATAGTTTAGATTTAATATTTTAACGTATATAATGTGAATTTCACTGTAACGGGTAATGATTTTTAGCATAGCTAAACAGAAAAAAACCCGATAAACCAGAATCTACTGCCTGAATAAGCTTTTTTTTGCAGTATTATTATTATTATTTTGCTGTTTTGCATGACACCGACTATTTTTTGAGTAAAATATGAAGTTTGTAGAGAGATATTATCCAATTAAGTGTAATTATATCTAAAATATTTTATAGTACTTGAAGAGATTTTTTAAAACAGAAATGAATACAGAATATATTAACTGAATAAAAAACAGAACTGAATAAGCACAGTTGTTCTGCAGAATTCGTTTTTTGTTGTGTGTAGCAGGACGGGATCTCTGTGGAGCGGACGATGCGCTGTCACCCAGCGACTGCATGCTCAGAGTGTAGGGAGCGAGAGAGGGAGAGGGAGAGAAGTAGAGTGAGGCTTTATTCTCACTTCTCACGGCCATAGCTGAGGATCTGCACCGTGCAGCATGCAGAGGTGAAACCGTTACGGTGCCCTCTTCTCGAGGTCTGCATCCTTGACGGTATATAACCGAACTGCATTTCTTTTTTTTCCTTAATTTTCTTATTTTTTTAAACGAGCTTCTGCTTTGGAGCCAACAGCGTGCACTCATTCATTCGAACAGAGGATTAGCACGGAGGAATTGCCTTGAGACCATGAACTGCAGCTGGGGGACGGAGCTGTGGGTATGTAGTCTTTGATGCACGAGTGCACGATAACCATGCATCGTGGCTAAAGATGCATCGTTGCCATAATATAGTCCTTTATCAAATCTCTGCATCAGTAATCAGCAGGTGTGCCACTAGTGTGTAGACAGCTTGGTCAGGGATGTCCAGTCTGCCCAGACACCCAGGTACACGGACCGCCCATTTAATGGGAATTAGTAGCAATTTAAATAGCAGATTTAAATAAAAAAAATAAATACTTGGCGCTCCTTCGTGTTGATTTGTGGTTAAATGGGCTTGCAGCTTAACTAGTCCCAGCTTATTGAGTTATTAGCCAGCACAGTTGGCTAAATACCCGAGCTAGCAATAATCCGCAGCTAATGCTGTCCCTAACTACCCGCAGCCCTAATGGATGATGAATTTTCCTGCATTGTGCATCGTTAGTGCAGGTGCATGTGATCACATTGTAGCAGGATTAGAAATATTCCTTTAATATAGATTATGTGATCTGATGCACTGTAACAATGCATCACTTCTATGTGCACGTGGGATAGAGCCCCATCTTACAGGCCCCTAATTCGGATAAGGATGATGATGATCATCATCATCATCATTACCATCACCATCATTAAAAATGTAGGCCTTGTGGGCCTTGGACCATGTGTCATTATGGTAAAGGAGGCACACATAAGGGAATCCTGTTCAATTCGAAATTATGTGCAACATAATGAGAATGATTTAAAAATTTTACTTGATAAGTCAAAATACATTTTACATGCAAGTCACTAAGAGTCTTCTATTATGAATGAGAAGTCCTGTCATGTGTGTCGAACACAATAGTTGTAAAAAGTTGAGGGTCCAAACGTGCAGAATTAAGAAATGTTTTTAAGTAATCATATATCAAAACTAATGCAAACTTTTTTCAAGAACACATTAAAATCAAAGCCAGCATTTAGAAATAGGCCTGAGACCTACTGAACATCTCGGGCACATTTCAGAAAGACGAATGTGGCAGCGATCCCTCTAGATTTTCTCGGAATTAAAGAATCGGTGGCAGACAGAGTTCGAGTTAATCATGTACATAACAAGTAAAGACAATTTACAGTTTAGTAAATGTTTGTGAAGGATCCTGTATTTGTGTTGAGTGTTAGAATCTGACAAAAATAGAGATCCAGATTTTGGACCTGGAGAGACTGCAAAATAAATCACCTTTGATTTTTTCCTGTCCAGCAAGAGAAAGCTAGGGCCCTAAGTGGACCTCCTTCTGTGCTGAGTAATGAGACTTTGACAGGTACAGGACAATGTGAACACACATTGCCAAGTCAGTACAATATATGGGACAGCTTTAATTGATGGAGAAGCGTTCCAAACTGTTGTTGTCTGGAGTAGGTTGCCAAGGCGAAACATTTTACACTTTTCTTTAAGCAGTGCCTCACTGAACTCATTCTGTCGCAGTGTTCAAAATGTCAATCAAGAAAATGAAATAGTCATTAAAAACATGTGCTGGTGCAGTATCTTCATGGTTATTCGCTAAATGTACCTTTTTAATTGATCATTCATACTTCTTTACTTCATTTGAATGATAATCATTTAATTTCCTGATTGCTGTAAATAATCTCCACTTAAGAAAGCTTTTTCACTCAAGTTACTTTTGTAAGCTTCGCTAAAAGAGGAGAAATCCAGATTAGTACGATTTCTCATTAAACAGTTCTGCAGTGCAAAAGTCATGCATAAAAATGTAAAGTTATATGTATTCTGTAATAATTGCGTAATTATTCGATTATTTGCTAATAGCTTGCTTGAGTAATAATATAACATCGTGCAAATTATTTTTTAAAATAACTTATATACACTTTTACCTGCCATGTTTGTATCATTTATAACAGTTCTATCCAAATCCCCAAAAATGTAATGTTCCAAAATATTGTTTAGTTTTAGTTCAAATAATGAGAATTTTCACAGTGTATACTGTATTATATATCAACCAGAACAATTCTGTGTGTGTCCATTTCAGCATAATGAAATTGTTGAGATGTAAAGTAGTTTGGTGTGCAATCTTGCTTTGTAGAGAAACCTACCACATTCATCACAGTGGAGTTGCAGGGACTCCAACATAATTAGAAAATACAGATATAGACAGGCTTCTTACCAAAATGGCCTACAAACATACACATTTACACATGACAATAATGGTAAAATAGTGGTAAGTCTAAAGGAGTAAGTTTGCATACTGTTTGTCTACAGCATTGTGAAGGTAAATATTAACCCTACATGTGGGTGCTACATGATCTATCTTCATTTGGCAAACAGGTATGAAAAGTAAAGAAACAATTATTTAATTCAGAAAGGAGAAGTGGATTGTTTGTTATGGTAGTCTAGTTAGACTTCAGCCTCTGATACGCAGCCAAGACAGCAGGAGAGAGCTGAAGGTAAAGGATCAGTGACCCAATGACCTACTAGACGTGTGACATGGTACTACAGTCTGACGCTGCTTCTTTCAGCCAGATTAAGACAAGCACTTCTAACCTGTGGCACATATTAGCTCTGAACAAGAAGATCAATTAAAACATTTTAAGAAAAGTGTTCAGACTTGCACTATTGAAAGCGCATATGCGTAAATTCCACAGAGTAAAACTCCCACTGCGTTAAATTAAGTCCTACTGTGTTGCACTTGGTCTCAGTAGAGTTTGCTCTGTGTTGTAAACTTGAATAAGAAGAATGTGCATCTATTTAAAGCTCTTCTCCCCCTCTCTTTTCTATTTTCTCAGGATCAGTTTGATAACTTGGAGAAGTACACGCAGTGGGGCATCGAGTTTGTGGAGCGGTACACCAAGTTTGTGAAGGAGCGGTCTGAAATTGAGCTGAGCTATGCCAAGCAAATAAGGTATGGGATCATGTTACTGTAAATATTCCTCTAAGCACACAATATTTGGTTATATGCATGCAGGGTGGGGAAAAAATCATCCGCTATTTGACACAGATAGTCTGGAAGTGCTGCACACATATACCAATCATTAATCATTTCAGGGGGTCCTTGAGTTACTCCAACAGTGGTGTGACCTGAATTTTGGTGTTAGTAGAAACACACCCTGGCCTAAGTCACTTACTGATCCTAACACAGTGTTAAAATCATAATCAAAAACACAACTAAACCACTACAAAAGGAAAATAACATAAATGTACACTGTGCTGTAGTAATGGAAAAAGTGACGATTGTAAAAACGTTGCACTCTTAACGGTCAAAAATGGCGTGGGCAAGCATCCTGGGGGACGCCAACTCCCTCACTCATATCCTGTATTCTGCATATACTGTGTGTTCTTCAGGCATACACAACCAAAGTAGTTATGGGAGCGAGTGTCATAAACTCAAAGCATTGAATATCGAGACTGTCAGGTCCTTAGTGTATTGCAAATTTGGCATTTTCTATACTGATATTGCAGGAGGTAAATGAGTCAACCAGCCAGTGTTTTATTATTATCTACTGTGATTATTGAATAACCAACTATCCTGTCCCAGTCCTACATCAGTGTCTGCATGTGAATCCAGGTGTTCACATGGTTGTATTTCTAATGCAGATCAAACTTTATACAGGTCACATTATAGATTCAGGAATGTATTTTGAATATAATGCAAAATGTAGCAATACATAGCAATGAAGTCTTAAAAATAATATCTTAAATCCTAAGGTCACCATGGGAATGTACAGTTATACATAATGCTTTTTGATCCACACCTGTAATGAAATTAAGGTACACATATTTTATATATTGTAATAATTAATTGATTATTGCATTATCAGCATTGGACAGAAGTTTTGATTTGTCTTCTGTTTCAAAGATAGTTCAGGAAAAGTTCAGGAAAAGCCAGGGAGCACTGGGATCTTGTGCAAAAATGTGTGCATTTTTGTCGTTATAAAAATAAATGTATTCCCTGCATTGCCAATCCCAGTGGATTTAGTGTGTTTATACGTTTTTAAAAAATGTTTATGTCTCAGCATGAGCAGATAAAATAGTTAGCGTTAGCCCAGAATTCCCATAATCAGTGCATTCCTGATGCACTTTTATTATTACGGCTTTATACACTGTTTGTGCACAGAGTTTGTGCACACTGTTTGTGCCTGCCCACGTTGCTTGTAATCTGTCACACTTGATAAATCATCACTCAGGAATTCTTATGGAGTGTTCTAACTAAATGCTGACCTTCTCGATGAGTGTTTGAAGAACACTCTGTCTAATCACAGGTGTCCACATTGTCACAAACCCCATGATGACCGTTTTTGTTTCTTGCAGTCACAGGATTTTGCGAATGCTTTGGGGGGAACCTCTATGTGTGAAAAGCCTCTCATGTGTCGAACAACCATAGCTAAAACCCTAAATAGAAAATAGCTGTGGTTTGAGGTGAGGTCAGTCTCAAATTGATTGTGGGGAAAGTGATCAGTCAGTGCTGTTAGCTAGGTGACAGTATATCAATAAAATTCCATAGACATGCAAGCAGAGTACATTAATGCGGCAGTGATAACTTCTGGTAAACCTGGTGTAAACCTCTGACCCATAACCAGATGTTTTTCATATTGTTTATGGATAACCTTACTAACATTAGGTAGGCAAGTACGAGCAATCTGGTTTCCTCTGTTTCTCAAACTTCATACTCATTCAGCTCAGCATAAGGTGGGGGTTGTCATTGTGGGAGGGAGTGTCAGATGACTTGCATTTTGTGGCTTCAAACTGCGGGACTGATGTACATAATGCAAATGCAGAGCCTGAACCCAAGGGTGGCACTGGAGATGCTAACCTTACAGCAAAATTTTTTGTTATTATTACTGTATGTTTAAAAGCAATTTCCTGCAGGACCTGTAAGGTATAAAACAGTAACCGTGTGTTTTTGTGTGTGTGTGTGTGTGTGTGTGTGTATATACACATGTAAGAACATGTGTGTGTTTTTGTGTATACACATGTATATAAATTGTGTGTGTATGTATTTATGTCTGTGTATATATATACATATATATATATATATATATGTGTGTGTGTGTGTTGTGTGTGTGTGTGTGTGTGTGTGTGTGTGTGTGTGTGTACATAAGATTTTGTGTAAAAATGTTACGCCTCTTTTCATGAGTACATAATATTTGCGCATTTGTTGGTGTGAATGATGGCAAAATCCGATTAGATTGGATACATTTCTTTTTATAGCACAATGTGAACTAAAGATTATCCAGGATCGAACATGTTCAGCTGGACATGGTGCCATGCGAACATTACCATGGTAACAGGGGGTTGCTACGGCACTGACCCACATTCTGATGGTCCCGTGCTGGTCTTGCTGGTTTGGTTCTGTCCATTTTGGCACCGTGTGAGCCGGCTAGTCCTTGACAAACCAGGCCTCAGAGGAAATGGACACTCGTATACACACACGTACACACACATGTGCGCAGGCGTCAACTGCAACAACCTCTGCATTCATAATTACATACACACAGCTGGGGCTCACTGCAGCCACCCTCCAGACGGGAGGCACATCGTACAGGCCCTCTCTGCACTCACGTGTGTGTGTGGGTGGATGGGTGGTTGTGTGCACTGGAAAAACATTCGGGTTGTCAATCAGTGCTTTGTTATTTTTGAAGTCTGGAGAGTGTATGCATGCTCCTCGGCTGAAAGAAAGGCTTAATTCACAATATCTCACCAAAAGCTGTTTATTCGGCTCTCCACAACGTGTGAAGATTTATCTGACACAAAGTACTTGTTACTAGACAAACTGCATCGACCAGCTCTGGAATAATAGCACTTTAAAAGCCCACGAGATGGTAGTTATTGTGGGGAGGGACTGTATTTTTTTCCTGACCCTTTCTTTTAGCTCTTCTTCCAGAACAGCAAACACCTTTGCAAAGTGTTTAGGTTATACAGAGACAATAAGCGACAGGATCGGTGTGGCTTTGACAAGAAGCTGCAAGATGGTGATCTGCCTAGCAACACGTCAGCCTACAGGGAGGTACAGTTGGGTGTGTGCATGGAGAGAGAGAGAGCGAGATAGAAAGCTGCAGACTAGAGGAGAGAGGGGGTGGCACTGTCAGCGCACATTGTCATGTTCATGAGCATTTCATGGCTCTTTTTGCATGGATTTGAATTAATCTCACAATGATGGAGTGTGTGGGACACTGCTTTTTTTTTTTTGGCCCTGCTTTATCGTCATTCTTTGTCTCAGTTCTTCATTCCTGCTTACAAAAGTCAGCAGTATGAAGTGGAGTCCTTGTCCAAAGGCATGATAAGGAGATCATTATGGTCAGGACAGTAAACAGCTTTGTTTGCATTGCAGCCTGTAGCACAGACACATTTAATAAACGCTGTTATCCCAGACACATTTAATAAACCCTGTAAATGAAATATTCCTTCCTAGTCTGTTAAAGAGAATGTGCCAGAGAAATGGTGAAATATAAAGACAGTGTAAAGAACAAGTGTATATATTAATATATTATATCGTAGTACAAATATGTGATGTGAGAAAATATATTCAATATATTAATAGATTGTGTATTTTATCATATCAGGCAAAAAACTGTAACAGTAACAGACTGATAGCTAGATTTAAATATATATTTTGTGACAGTATTTGTAACCCTCTACCATTAAGTGTTACATTTTCTTGTCATGTAGTGTAGGTCGATCCTGTGTTTATTTATTAATGTCAGAAATCCCATGTTGGTGTGTCCCTATTATGTCTTGTTAACAGTTTAATAGAAAACATTCTTTTATATATTTCTGTCAAAAATCACTTCTTCTTTTTTTATCTTTTTTTATCACTGGTAAATATTTGAATTCAAGTTAGCTCTGTTCAGTTTGTTGGTGATGCGTTTTGTCAGATCAAATCTACTAAAATATGTTTTGCTTGTAATATTTAAAACTTTTTTGTGTTAAATAATTTTCGGTCAAGTTTTGCAGTCAGTGACCTAGCAGGACCAGCACTGGTGTGTCACGGCCCACGGGTTGAAAACCACTTCTTTAGAATGTCAAGTATACAGGGTTCCCACGGGTCCCGGAATTTCTGGAAAATCAGGGAATTTCAGGAAAGGCATTTCCAGAGTCAGGGAATTTGATCATTTGGGTGCCATGTCAGGGAATTATGAAGGAATTTTGTTAATAGCATATAGTGCAGTAGCCGAAACCTGGTGTGTATTTACGCATCTTTGTTCCCAGTCAGTTATTCTATTTTGCTCAAACCTCTCCCGCTCTAAAAATATGCAACATTCTCAAATGCAATATCTTTGCAAAGTTTGTGTCGACATATATCCTTACACTGGCTAACTTACCAAACATGCCAGGCAAGTGTAAATTTTAAGATATTTGGTTGAAAATGAAGAATTTAAGGTCTGGCTCACCCAAAGTGATGATGACAGATGAGCAAAATGCAAAGTATGTAAATTGGTCAAACATCTCCGCAATATGGGACAGTTGAGGTTTTGGTCAATTCAACAGGCCAAGCTGCCTTTATACAACAACAATACCCTTTTGTACTCAGCATCCAAATGTTATATTTGACATTTTTTATTGGGGAATGGAAATCCTGCTTGTTAGTCAAGGAAAATCATGGGAACCCTGAGTATAAGGGTGATATCCATCCCTGTTGCAGCAGTTAGTGCACATATCATGCTGTAATTTTGATTGTGGGGAAAGTGATCAGTCAGTGCTGTTAGCTAGGTGACAGTATATCACTAAAATTCCATAAAATTCCAAATATTTAATAATAATTTTTATAATCTCGACATGCGCTGGCTTGAAGAAAGAAACTAACGCTACGTGTGTTCCTCACGGACTACTTAAAGCGCTACACGCGCGCGCAGACACACATGCGCTGACACACGCATGTGACCTCCCACTACGCCGCACCGTTCGCATATGTGCCCCCCTAAAAACACACTGACCCTCCCTTGGCCCCCCTGGTAATTTTAGTCTAGAACCGCCACCGTCCAGGAGTCACAACGATGGTAAGTCCAAGTTCAAAGGCAGCTTCTGCAAACTGGACGTTTAAGCACTACTTTTCCCTCGCTGAGGTTAAAGGTAAAAATGTTTATGTGGCATGCAGCTTCTGCCCAGGAGAAAAGCGTCTCTCTGCGTCGGTGATAAGTGCACAATGTTTTATATTTGTTTTATATTAAATTAGA
>JBBMFX010000016.1:12071691-12113517 GCA_037832545.1 Rhabdalestes septentrionalis | reverse complement strand
AATAATAAATGGTAAAAAAATCTGCTTCTTGTAAGTCTGTATGTATGTGCGATTAAATGCGATTAATTTGATTAATTAATCGGCACACCATGTAATTAATTAGATTAAAAATTTTAAGCGCTTGACAGCACTAATTTCATAGTTTCACCTAAAAATCTAGCATGTATAAGAAACTATGATTTTCTTGCAAATATATCTTTTATAGGTTCCGCTACAATGTTGACTGGACTACAGTAAAATGAATGCACAAATAAAATACTACTGGTTCAGAACATCTTGGTGAATCGTGCTTCAATAATTACATGTAATGACAGTACAGATCTACATATGTTGTGTCTAGATAAATACTTGGGAGTTCCCTGATATTTTGTGGCTGTACATTTGGAATTCTCCATATGGATGTGTGTCGGTCTGTTACAGCGGATCCAGGAGATGGAGGAGAGACGGATTGAGAGAATAGGGGAGAGTATGAGGTGCTACTCAGAGGTGGAGCGCAAGGTGCTTCCCATCGTTAGCAAGTGCCTGGATGGAATGACCAAGGCAGCGGAGTCTGTCGAGCCCAAAATGGTAAGTGAACTTCTCCTGCTGCAGTGGTCCTAAGGATGGGCTGCAGCTTATGGTATCGTTCTGTGCCGAACTGATTAAGTCAATCTTCCGCAATGGTGCTTGTTCCAGCAAAATTGTTATGATTATTTTCTGCCTCTGTTACATGAAAATTTAAGATGCTTGATTAAAAATGATATATTATAATGTAGTATAAACAATGCACCTGCATTATTTTTTTACACAACTGAACTGAATAAAACGGAAAATAATGAAGGTCCTTTATGTTCTCCAATGAATGCTTTGTAGAAATGTTTCTTTTTTTTTGCCTTTTCAAGCAGCCATAATGAAGTACTCCATATATATCTGACAGATTAATAATTTATCATTGCAAAATGCTGACTCGTACTTCGATTGCCTGTGGCCTACTTTCATGCTAACGAGCACTGATCCTTGCTGGATGTAGTTGAGCAGGTTACCCTGAATAATTTACAGCGGTGGGCCAGTACGCGGCAGCCTGTGAGCTGGTGCCTGTTGTTGTTGATCTGCACGGCTAAATCCTGTGGTTAGTGCTCACGTGGCCCCGTGTGATCAGGCCAAGTGTCACAGATGGGGCGAGGCCACACCGGTCCAATTTCCAGGGAAACACTAATTGACTCGTGCAGCTTGCTTTTGCTGCAGATTTGAAATGGCTTACTGACCGCCATTGGATTTAAGCCTCTGTGTGGATTCATGGACTGCATGCTTGAGGGTTTAGCTGTTGCAGAACTACAGGCTATTGGGTAGAGATGATCATACCAAAACGCAAAAAACATTTCTCTGTGTCCATGCTGCCGATATTGCCGATATTATTACAAGCATCAGCAGTCGTAATATTCTTTGAGGCCCTTATAACTATGTCAGTTTTATAAAGGGTTCAAGCTTGTGAAAGTGTCTTGTAGTGTTAGGAATAGTACCTTTCAATAAAATGCTTCTGAACTAATATCTTCAATTAGAGGCCGTATTGCCTCTAAGTTATTATTGAACAAAAACACGTTTATATTCTTTCATACTTTCAACTGTATGCAGCATACCTGACAGTAAGAATTCCACATAGTACATAGACCCTAAGAGAACATATTAGTCATGCCCACATTATCTGTATGACTGCAATACTGGCTGACCTGGTGAATGTGAATACAAAACCATCATGATATAGGGTTGTAGAAGAAAGAAACTTGACCTCTGAGAAGTCATATTCACAGTTAACACCCAGCAATCAACGCTAAATGAATAAAAATATAAGTACAAAAAATTTTCAGATAACATTACTGATTCTCTGTTCTTAGCCCCCTAATATCTGGATTATGTATCTGTATTAATATCTGTATGTTCAGATTAGTCAAGCCTTTTTTGTAAAACTGATACATACATGGAAAACTGCTCATCCCTTTGGCTAAGAAGATGTGGTGGTTTGTTTATGCATCCAGTGTGTCTGAGGGAGCAGCTTGAGCTAAATGGAATGTTTACCCTGAATTAGACCATTCCCTCGAGCAAATGGAATGACTTTAAACCCATGTAGGCTCCTGACTTAGCTGTAATCTCTCTATCTCCTTTAAAAATGCTACAGCCCAGTACTATCATGAAAGTGCTGAAAAGAAATAAAAAGAATTCTGTCCCTTCTTTTTTTTGGACCCCAGGACACCAAGCAAGTTGTAGAGACCTTCAAGTCGGGTTTTGAGCCCCCAGGAGACGTGGAGTTTGAAGATTATAGCGTGTCCATGAAGAGAGCGGTGTCGGAGTCCAGCTTTCTGAATGCTCGGGGGGAGAGCCGACGCAGGAGCCGGAGCAAACTGTGGCCTTTAATTAAGAGGAATAAGGTAAAGAATTGCTGGAGGACTCCCCTCTGCTGAGTGGGTTCTTCTGAGATGCAGTGTAAAACAGTAGCTGAGTGAAATTGAACAGTTGCTTTGGATAAAGATTTCAGCTGAGAGACTGGTATTAAGTCCAGTTCTAGGCAAGAACTGAGTGAAAATTATCCACTGACACCCACTACACCCACCATCTGTGTTTAAACAGCAGCCAATAAGATCCCTTACTTGTTTCTGCAAAAGAAAAACAAACCTATCCATGCTGTTGCAAAACAAGCTTTACAGAACATTACCATGCATCTCATTCACACTTTTCATTTAGGAATTATAACTGCTTATTAATAATTAATAATGACATTTTCAAAATTCATGTTATACTCAGTTCATGACAACTTCATTAATTATTATTAAGCAGTTATAATTCCCAAATGAAAAGTGCAGCAGTTATTGCTTATTATTGAGGCCACATTTGTCCATACTGTTAAACTTTAGATTTTTCTGCTTAATGATCTTTGTCTTCAGCATTATAATTGTCAGAGTGTGTTATTTAAGTTTTAATTATGTATTATTTCAGATGCTTTGTGAAAGGCAGCATTGTGGGGGTGGATGTTGGTGTAGTCCAATTCTAGTTTCACTACATAGTGAAGGTATACAAAAACATGACCTTGCAGCAAAACAAGTCTATTTAAGCAGTTTCCCATGGGATCAATAGTTTTCTGAGTCTAATTCTGGTTTTAAAAGCCTATAAAATATTCAAATAATCCTTACTCTTAACCGTTCAGCTCATTTATTCATCATCCAAAATATTGTTTTTGTTATTAAGTGTAAAACTGGTGGCCCACCTGAGATTTATTAAGAAATCTGTTCAGAATTTCTTGTACGTTTGAAGCTATGAGGACAGGGTGGATGCAACCCAACCAGCCCTCTATAAGGAACATATAGTGAGTTTATTTAAATTCAGTATAAGAGGCACTCCATAATTTTTTTTGGTGATGATTCGGGGATTGGAGGTTGCAGAAAAATGTCTCAGTCTTGTGGAAGAACAGTTTAAACAGAGTACATCCCTACAAAGCTGCATCAAAACAACATGCTTATTCTAGCACACATATCCCCTGTCAGGCTGGAGAGCAATTGCTATGCGACAAATCAGTGAAAGCCAGCACTTTTGACCTGCTGTTCTTCATCAAAACAGAGCACTGCAGCACTGAATGATGCTTCCTTTTGTACACCAGGTGACCTCAGTGAGTGTAGAACGGATATTCAATAGGGATGATTATGTTACACAAGTTGATCCCACCAATAGTGTGACTTTTATCAACAAAAAAAAACTGAAAAAGTTGGAGCTATGGTTTTCATTTCTAGTTTTGAGGATACTCAATCATCCACATGTCCATTTTGTTTTCCTCTAAATAGACCCTAACAGTCTCTGTTTTTTATATACTCTCCCACATTCATATATAACATGGGCTACACCCGAACAAAAAGGTTAGCAATTAGATTCCTGATTATGGCCTCAGGAAGAATGTTTTGTGTGCTAACCTTTGGCCATCTTACTGTTCCTGTACTTGTGAGTTTCTCTCTTCTTACCTCTTTGTCTTTCTGTCTTTCTTCTCCATTCCTCCATTTCTAAATGTGGCTCCATCACACCCTCACCTGTAGCTTATGTCTTTGTTAGCATCACCTCGCCAGCCCCCTCCCCCTCCCCCTACGTCCCCCTCTCCGGAAGGCCTGGCCAATGGCCCCCAGTCGCCTCAGCAGCCTAAGGAACCACTCAGCCAGCGTCTCAACGACTTCATGAGCTCCAAACACAAAATGCAGTGCCTGCGGAGCCTCAAGCGCGGGGTAAGTTGCCAAGTAAATAGAGCAGGGGTTCATGAGAAATGCAGCGCTGTTCAGGAGGATAATACTCCTACTACTGCCACTACTAACTGCTACTAATAAGGATTCATATTCATACACAGAATGCAGTCCAAAGAACTTAAAACAGCATTCAGATAAAAATAAAGATAAACCATATACAAATCACCTGCACAGAGAATGCAAAACAACCCAAATTGCAACTTATTTATGAAGCTACTATGAAGCTGTACTTTGTACCTGCACTACATACAGTAGGTATGTTAGGTGCAAGTATGAGGTCATAGTTATACCAGCAACTCAGTGTAGATCATACACAGAAAGATAATTAAGATAAGAAGGGGCATTAAACGTTGAGCCTGTAGAATTTGGTATCATCTTATCTGCTCATCCAAATCATGACATTAGCCAGTATGATTTGCCTTTTTCCTCCATGCTTGGCTCTCAGATCCATCCCAGTCCTTGTTAACATAAATCCATCTCTGTTGCTGATCTGACCTGAATGTGCTGAATTGATTTGGGATTTCCTCTCTTCTGTTTCTGTTGTCATGCACAGCTCTCCTTGAAGCTGGTAAGTTTATGTGTCTGCTATCACCTGTCCTGCCATTCTCCAGTTTTTTGTTTTGTTAGTTTTTTTCTGTACTGCTTTGCTAGTCATTTTTTAACATAAGCTAACACTACTATTGACTTCATATGGATGTTATTACAATTGCAGTTGTTGGTTGGTTAATCACATCTCCATCACATGTGTGTATTTAATCAGGAAAGGTTTAGGAAAAGCACTTTTAAATTAGTCAATGTCTTCTGCATAATGATCACACTCAGTGTGTTGTGACTTCTTCTTTTTGGAATGTATAAAGTCCATGTTGGAACATATCATGTTATTAAACTTATATTAAGATCAACTATATACACATTCTCAGTTGTTTACTTTGTGTGTGCATGTGTGTGTCTCAGGGAACGGGCCAGGAGGACTATAGTCACTTACCACCGGAACAGAGGAGAAAGAAACTGCAGGCCAAGCTTAATGACATCAGCAAGGACATCCAAAAAGAGATGGATCAGAGGTGCTTGAATGGACTCACACATGTTTGTTTCCACCAGAGTTGTAATGAGAGACAGCACGACACCACTGTTTCTTTTCAAACATTGATAATCATATCAGAAGCTTGAGTTTCTGCTCATACTGTTACCAAGCTGTTCTTTTTTTTTAATGGCCCAGTTGTCTAATAGACCAATAGCCTAATTTTGCATTCTTCAAGATTTTAAGGAAGAAAGGAGGGAAGGTAGTTCTAGCATAACACTTATACAGGCCAAAGAAATAAAATGCTATATTCGTCACAGAATTAAATTAGATCATACTTTTTGTTCTATCTGATCCAGTCATTTCTGCGAGTCCAGTGAGTCTAGATTTTTATAATCAAAATGAATGAATCATTAATCATTTTTTGCATACAAAAGACTGTAGGAGTAGGAAGGCCCCAAACAGGAAAACATTCAGAAACTGTCCTGATTGGATCAGTGCCAGGTTTACTCACAGTTACTTTGCAAATCTTGTCGTTTTTGATTTGGTCCATTATAATATTTGTTTTACATTGTCCACAGGGATGCCTTGACAAAAATGAAAGAAGTGTACATTAAGAACCCTCACATGGGTGACCCCAACAGTGTGGACCCACGCTTGGAGGAGGTGCAGCAAAGCATAGAGAAGCTTCAGCTCGAGGCACATAAATATGAGGTGAAGAGAAGGAGCAGCGTGGTGAAAAATCAAATTCACACAGTTCTACCCCAAATGTAGTTTCAGCCAAGACATCTCTGGTGTATAAATCTTTTTTTCATACCGTAGCTGCAAGCCTAATGTATCTTACATGTAATTTTAAATGTGGCATATAGCCCTCCATTTAGCGTTATCTGGACAGGCTTTTACACGTTGTTTAGCTGTATGAAACCCTTTTGTCCATTTTTATGGAGAACACTATCGGAAATAACATAAGTAATGACATGCGATTGGCAAGAGCGATTGATTTGGGCATGCAGATTACAGGACATGAATTGGTGTATTAGGATATTAAAAACCAAAAGTACAAAAGTATTGGAAAACACCTGTTTCTCAGGGTTTGGGATAGGCTAGTGAAAGGCAATCTGGATGCTGTAGTACATTTGTACCATAAAGACATGGCTGGTTGGGTTTAGTGTGGAAAAACTTGACTGGCCCATATAGACCTCAACCCCATCCAACACCTTTGGGATGAACTGGAGTGGAGATTGGGAGCCAGGCCTTCTTGGCCAACATCAGTGCCTGACCTCATAAATGGTATATAGATTAAATAAATTCCCACAGAAACACTCCAGAATCATGTGGAAGGTGTTATAGGGGACTAACTCCATATTTAAGTCTGTGTATTTGAATGCAGTGTCTTTAAAGTACCTTTCGGTGTAATGGACATGCATCCCAATACTTTTGTCCAAAGAGTGTATGATTGTCCCATTAGTCTTTTAGTGCAAATGGCAGATTTCAAACACTTAGCATATCTTGGCTGATTAATTACATTTCGTGTAAATATAAATACATTTTACCCAAGTATTGCAGTCAGCAGAAATGTGTAGTGAAATGATGTCAGACGTGACTGGGACTCTGTCTTCTCCAGGGCTGGCTGACGGACGTGGAGAGAAAGCTGCTAGAGAAGGGGAGCACTCAGCGGAGACAGAGTGCCCACTTTGACTCACAAGGCAACACACCCAACAGTTGCGCTCAGAACAGAGAAAGGTACTCCAAAATCAGACACTGACAGTCCACCACACAGTGGTCACCTGCAGCTTCTCTGTATTCATTTGGAATGTTGTATGTACTATATGTCTTCTGCACGCAGTCCGGATGGCAGCTATACGGAGGACCCCAGCACGGAGACGGTGCAGTTCAAGTCCCGCAGTACTGAGTTTGATGATGAGTTTGATGATGAAGATCCTTTACCCACCATAGGAACATGCAAGGCACTCTACCCCTTTGAAGGTAGCGGCAATGACATAAATCCTGGAAAAGGATCTAATCATCTTTACTGATTCAGGATTTAAAGACTGCTCCCCTAGGTAATTCATCAGGAAAAAATGCTGATGTAGCTGACAGTAAATTAGAACTGAATGGGAGGCAGTTGCCATGACCTTCTTTAAACAAATGTTGCCAAGTTTCTAAGAGCTTCCATTAAAGGAAGAGTGGAGTGTAAAATCAAATTTGCACAAGTTTCCCCTTGCCGTAGTTTGTCACCCAAGACACGTTTGGTGTCCAAAGTTATCTACTTTAGTGTTCCACTGGAGCTAAGGTCTGGAAGAATGGAATAAAATTAGCTTAATTATAGCTGCTATAACAACAACATTCTTTAACCATGAAAACATTGCACATTTTTAAGTCTCACACAAAGCTGCAATTTTTTTGTCTGCTTTCCAGAAATTTTTGAATGCTCCCAGTAGGTTAGCTCAGCTTATTCTCCTCCTTTCCTCTTTCCTCATTTTTCAGGCCAGAACGAGGGCACCATCCCAATGGCGGAGGGTGAGATGCTGTACGTAATAGAGGAAGACAAGGGCGATGGCTGGACGCGTGTGCGCAGAAATGAGGACGAGGAGGGATACGTGCCCACGTCCTACATCAAGCTGTGCTTCGACGCGAACTCCAAAGGTGCCATGACATACATTTAACCCACAGAGCTAAAACAGCATAGCTAGAGTGAACAGCTTCTCCCAGTCGTCCATGTTCTCAGACCATTTCTGACTGGTCAGTGGGGCAGGACATGAATGAAAGAGGCAGGACTTGTTCACTCTAGGCTGTTTATGATTTATCTCTGCATAAGAGAGAATGGATGAAAGGACATTGTGTTACATATGTATACACAAGCTGTTCAAAAACACCACCTCCATCCTATGGGAAAGGAAGTGGACAGAACTTGATGTTTTTACATGTGCAAAATATCATGTAGCATATCGGACTATTTCTGTCTGTATTTATAGGCTTTGTTATTTTGCATCTTTTTCTCCCTCAGTATCATTAAGAGGAAATATGAAAGAATTTTGTGTCCGTAAGGATGAGACAGGCAATAGAGCCGCCATCGCGGTATTCTTTAAATCACTGGTAGAAAAGGCTGCTTAATCTTCATATCATATCATAGCTTTGGGTATTGTGGTTGTTTTGTATGAACCTTGTGTTTTTGTCCATGACTGGGCCAAAAGTAATATGTGACTCTTGGGTTAAAGAGTATAATTCTCTACAAAATTTGACAGTAAAGGCATCATTGCACCCTATCTGAAGCTGATGAGCCTCTGTCATGAAAATGTCCCTTTTATTTGGTTCATATTTTAATCACAGTTAAACTGTGCTTCTATACCTAAGTGTTTAAATTCTAAATCGATCTGACTGTAAATACTCGACAAGAGAGCACGGAAGAAGGACGGAATAGCGTAAAGTTTACTCAGGTACTCTTTTCTTACACTTCTTTAAATGAATATAAGTTTAATAGAATAAGTTTTCTTTGCCCCAGAAATTCCATTCATGCTAAAATTGTGATAAAGAATAGCTACAGTAATTTTTGCATGTGCGTAACAGATTCAGATTTAACTAGCTTTGCAACCACTGCTGTCCGAAATTCCTCTTCTCCCCACCCCTAAATCCCCTCCCACCCCCAACTGCTAAACCGCCACCCACCCCAACCCCTAAACCCCCACATACCCCGACCCCTAAACCCCCACCCACCCCGACCCCCTATTGACAGCAGCAGAAAACCAAGCTTAAGTAGTTAGAAAGCTTCAGATGTCTTCCAAGTGGCATGTGCTTAAAAGATTGTGTGCTGCTTTTTACATGTGGCGAGGGCGTAAGTGACGCTAAAACAGTCTGCATGCGGTTCTTAGTTCAACTGGCATGGTGAACAAAATAGGTTTACAAAAAAAAACAAAAAACTGTTGGAGACAGATTTCCATGGCGATTTAGGACAGAGAATAAAGCACTAATTTGTGATTTATGATAATAGTAGTGATGTGATCGCAGCTGTTACTGCATGCCTTCAACGCATACAGGACACCCTGTCGCTGTGTTACAAAATCTTGTCCATGGTTTTCCTCGTAAGACGACATTAGCTGTAAATTCTGCGCTTGATAAACTGGTACAAGAAATATCAACATTCGTACTTGATTTATATGAAAATTGTTTCCTTCCATTCCGTGTTGGGGTTCATGGATTTGTACCTATGCTGCTCTCTGATGACTGCTTTCTCTCTCTCTCTCGCACTAGTTTAATAATATGAATCTGGAGAAACAGTTGTTATGAAAGAATGTCATAGAATAGTGTGATACCTTCTTAAGCCGCACCTCTAACATCTTGTGTCATTTTTGTTTTGTTTTTTTTGTTTTGTTTTTTTAATTTTATTTCTTTGCTTTTTTTGTTTTGTTTTGTCCTTTTCTTTGCAGATCCCTAAAAGCGTTTGGCTGGCACAGGAGTGGCAGGGCAAGCGTCCTTGCGCGAAACATCCTCCTTCTTAAATGTGTAGTCAGAGAGGTGCTGTGTGAGGCCTGCCTGACAGGCAGTTCCATTCTTAACGCGATCTCTGAATCTCCTCCTACGGCCAGAGGCAAAAAAAAACAAACAAAAAACCCCCCCACTTGGAATGAGTTTTTTTTTCCCCCTATTTTTTTCCTTTCTTTTTTATATTAGTGTGCTGATGATTTGCTGAGCTTGCTTCTTGTATGGACCTAGACTTCTTTAGCCTTGTGTGCTAGCTGCTTGCTATCAGACCAGAGCCCTTAGGTACAACCAGTAGTCCTCAGAGGCAGATACAGGACTGTGAAGTGCACGTAGTTGTGAAGGCTTTCACTTATAATAACGTAGTACCCGGTGTACTTCTGTTCAATGCCTGACCTGCACAAGATCCTTTGCTGGAGAAAAAAAAACACTTTTTATGAACATTTTATCAGTACAGACTTTAATGTGCTCATTGAAAACCATTCAAATGTTCTTTTTTTTTGTTGTTGTTTTTTTGTTTTTTTTTGGGGGGGGGGGTGAGGGGAGGGATGGGGTCAAGACATGCTTGCACTGATAATGAATCATATTATACAGTGGTGTTTGTTTTTTGGAAATCAAATTCCCCTCCCATCGAGTGCACTGTTTGTAGATGTGTGTGAGGCAGCACGTAGGGTTGTGTGTCTGCTGCACGGGTAAGCACCTCTATAGTTGCTCTCACTCTTTCCTCACACTGACGAAAGCAGTGCCACCTCACTCACTCACTCATACTCTGCCCTGTAATGTGTGTACACATGCCACACCTCATCTCTCTCTCTCTCTCTCTCTCTCTCTCTCTCTCTCTCTCTTTCTCGCTCTTTCTCTCTCTCTCTCTTTCTCCCCCTCATTCACTGTCTCTCTTTCTCTCTTGCTCTCTTTCTGTCTTTCTCTTTTTTTAGTAGTTCTAATTCTGTTTCTTTACCATGTCCTTTGTACCTGTCCTATTTTTCTATTTATGTCTTCCTTTCTTTTGGAGCTCTGCATCTCTTCTTCCCCTCTCTCCCTCTCTCTCTGCTAATCACTCTCTCATATTAGTGTTTCATTTCTCTCCTTGCATTTGTTTTTTCTTTTCTTCTCTCTGCCTTTCTTTCACTCACTCTAATTCTGTTCACTTTTTTCTCTTCCTTTCTTTCTTTGACTGATGCTGATTCTCACTTTTGCCTTTTTATTTGCTCTCTCTTTCTGTCATTTTTAGATTACATATCTCACAACCTTTGTTCTTCTGTCCTCCCTCTCAAATCTTTTCTCTTATTTTTTAACCTCTTTGTATTTGTCCTTTCGATTCCTCCCACCTCTCCCCCTCTCTCAAATCCTTCTTGTTGTTTAATCTCTTTTAACCTCTCACTCTTCCACTCTTCCTCTCTCTCTCTCTCTCTCTCTCTCTCCCTCTCTCTCTCTGGGGTCAGTGGCTGTGGCCGTGTCTCGTGTAGCTATAGTGGTGCCGTTCAGTAGATGTTGATGATGATGTTCTTTCGGCTGGTGCTGTGTTTCTGCGCATGCATGCTTGCCCTGTCTCTTTGTATGTGCCAGTCTTAGGGGTCCAGTCCTCCAGCAAGTTCAAGCCTTTCACCTCTGACAGCTGAACTTGCTTCTTCAGTTGTGTTCGTGCCTGTGGTTTTACTTTATTATTCTTTTATTTTTTAAATCAAGATATTATTCATTTTTTAAAGGTTTTAGTTTTGCCACCTATGCATGGCCACTTGCTTATTGCCCTGAGTTCTTCTTCTTCTTCTTCTTCTTTTTTTTTTACTATTCACAAGACAAGGATTCTTCTTTTGAGTCTTTTTCAGTGGTTGACATTGTTTTACAATAAGTTGAGTTTGATGTTCAACACAAATATTTACCTCATTTCTAATGGATTTTGGGGTGCTGTTTGAATCAGCTCCGAAAGACTAATTTTATTGTCGTTTATCGCCATTTATAAAGAAAGAATATTGCAGTGCTGAGCCGTGTGTGTATTCTCTATATTGTGCTTTGGAATTCCCTTTCCCCTTGAAGACCTTCTCATAAACATCAAACTGCCAAATCAGGTGTCAACGCCTTGTGATTTCATTGCTGTCCGGTCAACTGATCCCATTGTGGAATTAACAGAATTAACAGAGAAGCAGATGCAATATAAAGTGCAGAAATTGTGTTTATGCTGAAATGTTACACATTAAAGTCCATTGTAAAAAAAATATTGGCATGTATCAAAATGACCGCTTACTTTTAAAGACTCCTGATAAACACATATGGACGCGATATCCTCTTTATGTTCTGAATAATTTACAGTGCACCAGCAGATGGCAACAAAGGGCAGTCAAAGTGACAAAGGAAGTGCTGGATGTGGAAGCCTTCATTTCCAAATGGGGCAAATATTTCACATACAGTATGTGTGTGGTATATGAAATATTTTCACTTTGTCAACTGTAAAACGCTATTAATATCTTTAATAATGAAAAATGTCCAAGAATGACTCTCTTGTAATTTTTTCCCCCCAACTGTTAGACCACTAAGCCTTTACATCTTGCTACCCTCTGATATCATACACCAACAGACACTGACTGACTGTTTTTTAAGAGAAAATGTATTTGAAGAGGTCCTAAGTTCTTAAATTGCTTTCGAAATAGTTTTACGTATACAGTCACTTCTTTAATAGCAGGAAACCCTCTGATAAAGAAGAGTGAAAGGGGAAATCTGCTGATTTTTCAAATGTTCTGTACAGTTACATGGTTAAGATTTAAATAGTCATTTTATGATGTTTTGATGTGGAAAAACACACTCAGTCTGAATTGCTCATATTGATGTTGAAATTCTGAAGAGTTTAATGCAAAATAAAAAAGTATTTCTTTTCAGATTTGCCACAATTACCACAAAATCATTTTATGATCATAACACAACACATAAAAAACAGTGTATGTTTATTGGTCTTCATTGATGAAATTACTATATTAAAGGGGTGGGTTTGTTGCAAAAACTGCAAGTATAAAACTTCTCATATCAAATCAATGACTTTTACATCTCAACAATTAAACTATGTGAAATTTTTAAACATTAGATGGAAGTGGCAGGAGAGGTAAGACACTGTAATGCTCATGAAGTTGATTTAATCCCAGACACACATTCATTACATCAATCTTAACAGTTAACTAAAGAGCTTACTTAATTTCTTTCTTGCTCAGAATGTGGTCAACCAGGCAAGGAACGTTCTGAATTTCTTTAGTGTGCCACTAGATTTACAAGGCTTATGTAGCTAATTAAAACTTCAATCTTTTGTCTGTCCTAACTTGGGCACTCCTGTAATAAAAATGATCAGAAATGCCTGGTGTCCTACATTTCTAGAATTTTGTTTTATCCATTTGCAGTATATGTGGATATATTCACCAAAAGAGGTCATTTCCAATGTCCGTTTATTTCTTAGAATAAAAGGCTGTTCTTGTTAATGTACCTTAAGAGCTGATATATGTAGTTGCCCTCTGTTCTGATTGGTTGTTATGTATTGTGCATCATTTAAAAGAAACACACCAAAACCAGTTTATGGGTGACATCATGAAAACGTTCAATTCAAAATGAGCTGTTTTTGAACAGATGGACTGTTGGGTAAATGGTATCTTTTGAAACTTTCAACATCATAAACTACAACCTCTTTTATTAGAAATCTATAAAGAGAATGTAATGTAATGTACTGTTAAAATAGAAAAGTAATGGAAGATTATAAAAACATCACCCAACTGTTAAGTAATATCCAGCAGATTTCCTTAGTGGTTTTCTGACACCCCAAAACACACTTATACCTTCAGAAACAGTCAAAAGTGTGGACAGACTTTACACTTCAAGAGGCTTGTTACAGGTAATTGTAGTCATATGATGTACTTTCATTCATTTTATGCATTTTGATTCAACTGTACATTTTACTGTGCTGGAACAACATAAGTGTGTGTGATGTTTCAGGCATGCAGTTTGTACAATGCTGATTAGTAGGTATTAACTGCCATTACTTTTTTAGCTACATTATCCTCCTAACACCCGTGCAAAACAAACTTTGGGAGCCGAACATATCTCCGCTGGTCCTGGGGTAAGATAATTCGAGGGTTTGGAGCACATAAATGATAAAAAATGTGGTCACTATAATATTTTATTTTTTAAATAAAGGCTGAAAAAGAGCTACAATTAAAATGATTAACAATGAAAAGTTCGTTTTAGCTCTCCTATAAAATTCTGAAAATGTAATTAATGCCCCTCATGCTCCAAACCCTCAAATTCACCTGAGAGTCACCACTGTAAATAAAGGTAGAATTTACACTCTTTCCATTCTAAGAAGGGAGAGACCCTAGTTCAGGCTGTGAACAGTTGCTGGCTGACAGCAACGCAGCCGCTCAGACAAATGGTTTCCTCCCGTAGGGTCACTACAGGGGTCTGGCAGACGGAGAGCCCAAAATGGAGGAGGCTTCGGGAGGGGAAAGGAGTGTAATTAGTTCAGCAGGTGAAGACTGGGAAGGCCAGATAAAGAAGAGAATTCCTTACATCACTTCCTGTATTTGTTCTGGACTTTATTTTCAAACTAAGGAATGCAGTGCCTCTCAGAAGCCGAGGAATTCAAAACAAGTCCATCAAGCCTGAATAGCTTTGTTTCTTTTTTCTCGCTTTCTTTTTTTTAAAGATATGTTTTGCAACCCCACCCTAATATCACAAGACGGCCATACCCCTCCCTGAGCACCCTCTTTCTCTCAGCATTCATTTCCTGAACAATAGTGGGTCATTCTTTTCATCAGATCAGGGGGCTGAATCTGGATTCAACTTTTATAAGGTCTGTTTCATAATGAATAAATTAAAATGCTATTGAACACTGATTGTGTAGTAGAGCTTAAAAATACTGTTTTACAAACATACATACGCACGTGTGTGTGTTAGTGTCTGAGCCAAATGTCAGGCTTTTAGTGTATGTTGATTGACTCTGTTGAAGGCCAGTCTATTAATGCTGTTATTCTAAGTAAGCTTGAGGTTAATTAGATAAAAAAAAAATATGAAGCAAAAATAAACGAAAAGGTCTAGTGAAACATTATACCCAAGCAGGCATATTTATGCATTTATCAGAACTTAGTGAGTTAGCTGTGAACTAGTAAATGTGGAGTCTTATACTGAAAAACTACTACTACCACTAGTGAAATTGTGAAAGGAATGTTGAATCTGATTGCAGGAAAGTGTTTAAATCTAAAATACAAATAAAAACAAAGCTGCAATGTTTGATGGTTGGCCATCAAATTTTAATGTATGCCTGTTGCTGGGATGTTGGGATTCCAAAGTGGGTCTTTTACTACAGCTTGGGAAAAAAGCAATGAATAAAAATGACTTGCATTTCAGGCAGAAAGGTCTGAAAGCCACAGATCACAGAACCCCTTTAATCCAGGCTGAAAAAGTTCAGGCTTGCCCAAAGTGAAAGAATGAACCAGAGGCTACAGTGTGGAGCCCACTGAAAAACATGGACTTAAATGTTTGCCAGACTCACTCAGGCTCATCAGAGCTCGCCCCAAAGAGGCCAGGAAGTCCCATGTGTCTTTCCCGCCTGAGTATCAAGATCGTATCTGCTGTTTAATTTTTTTAAATCCTGGAAAGTTACAACTATAGTAAAACAATCTAAAAGAGTTTAGTTTTTAACCTAAACCCTCGTTATTACTTTAATGATAGTGTTACAAGACTAAACATTTGGAGTAGAGTATCTCTGCCTTGGGGGCAATTTCAGTGTAATGACTTCTAGCAAGGAGGGGTCAGGGAACCAAATGTCTGCTTCTGAGTGCATTTATTTACACAATCCACAGTAAATAAATTCATTTGTCTTCAGCAGACACCATCGTGCATGCAATTGCTCAGGTGGAATCGTGTTCCTGGTGCTTAGAGAGTTTCTGGAAAAGCCACAACCCCTCCCAGCTCCTCTCCAAGTCAGGCCAAAGCTCACTGGCTTTCCTGCGTGCGGGCAAAATATTGTTAGTCACCACCATCTGACTTCGACTCTTGTCGATAACTCTACATCACAGGCCGCATCTTCCATGTAATTTTTTTTTAAAGGACAGAAAAAAATGGTTCTCAAACTAGTGCTAGGACAAAGCATTGTACTCGTTGATCTTTGGAAGAAACAGTGATTTGTCCTGCCTCCGTGGGCTTGGCACCGTTTGGCCTTTCTAAAATCTGTCAATCAGGACTGACGCAGATCCGTTTCCTGAGCCGGTGAGATTTTTATTGTTCTGACTGTGCACACTCCTGTATCTCCATCCACCAGCCGTGTCCTGCTTCCTCTTGCGCAGGAAATGCTGCATTGCTTTCCCCTCTCCTTATGTGGTCCTGCAGACATAAATTTAACTTTCCTGCCTGGTTGTTCCCCAAAGCCACATTTCTTCCACATTTGTTGCAGGCTGGTTAGCTCTGTTCGCTATGAAATAAATAGCACATAAGTTTAATATTCTATCCTAAGACATTGGTGCGAATACCTCATCCACTCAGATGAATGATAAGTAGACATTGCATCAGTGTTAGCAAAATCCACAAATATATCTTGGATGAGCATCAAATCAAGCACACATTCACTGATTTTCATTGTAGAAATAGTAGTTTTTAACAGTGTAATGTTATTAGTGTAAAGTAAATATCAAGTAAACTATGGTAAACGCTTTCTAGGGAGGATAGATATATCATGAAAACATTCAGTAGGCTAGAACGTTTGAAAGGCTTTTGAGGAATAAGCAAAACTAGTGCCCTTCTCCACACTTTCCTAATAAAGATCTGCAAATAAGCCAGCAATAACTTTGAAAACAAGCGTGTCCTGATGGCAGGTCTGAGGACAGGGCTGTGGATGAAGACTTAGTGAGGGCTGCTAGCAGGATGGAGCCTTTTCTCCTCAGCACTTTTATCAGCTCCAAACACACACAGGAATTCCGGTTTGGGAATGACCGTCCCGAGTCCCTGCTTCCACAGGAAGATGGAATAAAAAGAACCTCTTCAACGACAAAGGCGTTTCACTTCTCTCTGCTCCGTCTCAGGGAGCACAGAACAGCCGTCCCGAACCTCCAGGACCGACCTGGAGCCAAAGTTTGGAGCTTCAACGCGCAGCGACTGAAGGGACTGAAGATGCCAGCAGGTAGAGTACATAACTAGCGGATCACATTTTAAACGATTTTTGTTGTTTGGAAACATTTGGACAAATAACAGACACACTGTGTCTCTCAGCTTCTTGCGAACACCCCATTGGTAGTTTCGTTCCCCTTTTTTACTTTTTTAATGTCGTTTTTTGTGAGTTACCATTCCGAACTGTGTGAAATTCTCTGCTCGGTTCCTACGACGTTTTTCTTTTTGGCTCTCCACCCGTATTTCGGAACAACCGCGCTTCCTCTTCAGGGATTGGCCAGTGTGTTCATCAGTCAGAAACACTAGCCAATGCTTGAGCGAGTGGCGGGGTACTTTTGGCCATTCACGACTCAGGAAGGCGGGGCTTTCTGTAAAACGGGTGGAAAAACACTGGAAAGTGCTACTTTAATGACGTCATTGAAATGGGAGTCGACGCGTATCTCTTTTTAAGGCGTGAGAGAAAATATAGACCTTAGTAATAAGATAAAAGTTGAAGAACTTGACTTTTGCAGACAGCGATGAGCAGAGCAAAAGCCAGACTTCAGTCTCACGATTTCTGAGTTTTTGGAAAATAGCGCCATCGCTTGGCAACATTTTTACGTACGTTTCTGAGAGTATGGAGTTTTTCATATATTCCTGCAAATTTTTCTCAATTTTTTCCTTGAAGAAACTACTAAAACTGCATCGGGAAATTGGGACTATCAATGTAGACCTAAAACGAATATTATTTTACACTATCTAAGTGTAATATAATAATATCATTAAATAAAACAAATCACATAGTATAGTGTGATATATAGTATTATAAAGAAAATAGATCTATTTAAATATCTAGTCATTACAAGCATTAGTAGAGCACATGTATGTATAGGTGCACGGATTTGTTTTCTTTCTTTTATTCTCTCACACAATAGACATTGATGTAGCATCTCTCAGATTTTAATTAAATAATTTAAAACAATGTCATTGTTTTAATCTGTGTGCAATTTATCTTTTTTTACAAACAGGAATCCATCTTTGAACAGGTCTGTGTACAGACGGAGGAGGAATGGCCTGCTTCACGGCTCATTATTACTTTTGGTACGCGCTAGGCCTGCCTCAAACTCGTACCGTGAGTAATAATGCACTGTGGCAGGCGAGGGGCAACTAGCGCTAAGACCCCACGACTGCAGGCTTGGAGTAAAACTGAAAGAACCTGAAGAAAAACTTCCTTAACATATGTGTTATTTCTGTTACTGAATGGATGCATGTAATGGGAGTGACTGGTTTCTCCAGAAATCCAGATAAATGCTGAAAGTCTTGTTTTTCATGTTTGGGTTCCAGATGAGGTGAAACAATAAGTTGGATATCAACTTGTATCTTAAGATTATTCTTCAAAAAAAGTATGTAACCCTGGAAATATTCTGTCATGGACTCATTTGCTATTTAATTACTACACAAACTGAATTAGATGGTAAGTAATTGGTTTATGACTGTCATTTTTGCCAGACCACCATATTTTTTTGGCTTTTAGTTTAATGACTACTGCTAATTAATGGATTGCTGATTGTTAATTGCCTGTGTTAAATGTTAAATAAATACTCTTACTTGAGTGTTCAGTTTTACTTATCTTATTATATCAAATTCTGTATTAAAGAAAACCAATATTTTTTCCTAAACCAATGACGTGTAATATATGTAAACAGGCATATATAAGACCTTGCTCCTTTTCCTTAGACCCTTCAACCGCAGTAAAGATAGTTTGCACTTTGTGATTCCCACTCTTTTGAGAGTACCTCTACAGTTCAGTGGGGTAAACGGTTAAACATGGTGGCATGTTCTCTTTCATTATTTGTTAATTCAGATGTTGTCAGTCCCCACCCCTAAATTTGCTGGTATTAAAATCTGTATTTTTATTACAGATAATAAAAAACATATCCAACATACCCAAAACATGTCCAGCCAGGCTCCCATTCATCAGTCTGATTTGTGAATTTTGTTCACCAATATATAGGCACTATTATCACCACTGAATTAACTGTTTGGCCACTTATAGCAATATGTATCGCAATATATGTCCTATATCACAAACCAGTGGGCAAAACCTATTAGGCTCAAATTTTGTGTGTAAAAACATTGCTTTTCCTCACTACTGTCCTGACACACACAGTGATTTATGCCAGACTGAACATTTTAAAAATGGAAAATTCACAAACATGGGTGTTTTGGATGCTGGTTTGTGATGTAGACCATATATTGCTCTACATAATTCTGTAAGTGGCCAAACAGTTAATTCAGTGGTGATGAATGAGAGCCTGGCCCAACCTGTTTATATGGTAAAGATTTTGTATTATTGACAATAAAAATATACATTTGAATTACCAGCACATTTAGGGGTGGGCAATGATTTCATCTGAATTCACAAATCACGAAAGACAACATGCTACCGTGTTTAGCTGTCTACCACACTGACCAGTAGGGATACTCTCAATAGAGTACTGTGGTGACACTTCCACGTGGGGAACAACATCCATAGTTTTATCTGGAATGATCAAATGGTAGAATGCAAAAATTAACTATCAGAAAAAACCTTGATAATGAAAATCTTCTGATCCAAAACATCAGGTTCTGAGTCCCCTGTAAAGCAGTGAAAAACCCAGGAACTACATTGCTTGATAATATTGTCTTTGAATTATGTTATTTTCTACTGATGCTATTTTAATTTTTTACACAATTTTGACCGAAAATACGTTTATCATGCTGCTCAGAAGGTGAGAGGTGGTGGTAGTAAATAGTAGATTATTTTTTTCACAAATGTAGTTGAGTACATTACCATTACAATTATCAATTTGCTATTGTTTTTAAAGGTTAAGATGTATTTACAGTTTAAAAGAAAGTCTTTTACAGAGAAACTGACAGTTTTGTTCACAGTGATGCTCAAATCTGTCTCAGAAATTTTCTTCCTGAGATGTAATCTCAGTTTTACTATAGTCAATATTACAAGATATAATACAGGATCACTTTAGGTTTTGAATAGTAAATAAAAGACTATATTACATGCTATGTTACAGACATCCCTAGTCAACGATTTCACACTTAAATCACTATTTTATTCACACACTTCATGGACAAAAGCATTGGGACTCTTCTCAGAACGCTTTCCACAAGATTTTGTGGAAATTTGTGCCCATTCATTCTGTAGAGCATTTATGAGTTCATGCACTGAGATTTGATTAGGCCTGGCTCGCAATCTCCGTTCCAGTTAAACACAAATGTGTTGGCAGGGCTGGCAACTTTCACGCAATGAGCGTGAGACACACGCATCTGACTGTCCTCAAACTCTCTCACGCCACACCTCCGATTTCTCACGCCGAAAAATCTTTTTTTTCTGCTTTCTATTTTCCCCATTTGTGCACACTACTAAACGGTAGGTGGGCCACCGAAGTTTGAAGAAATCCTTGGAAAAAAAGACCCCCCCCCCCCCCCCCGTCCCGCGCTCAACGCTCGTGATGTAAGGCAGCACGAAACATATAGGAATGCTTGAGCATTAAGTTTGCCCTTCACTAGAAGTAATGTGTCTTGACCAAACCCTAAAAACAGGTGCGCCCCGAAACTTTTGTCCATGTAGTGTGTCCAAGAGTCGGTATTTTGTACTTATCCGTGTAAATTCTCCATATGAACAAATGTGCAGATAAACTGCTTCTCGGGAGACGAATGACGTCACTTGGTTACAGTGTTGATAGCAACCAGTGCAGGAGGAGGACGCAAGGCCTCCGAAATAAAAGGTTCATCTTAAGCAGAAATAAAGGTTTTCGAACATGGACGGGGAGTGTTCAGAGAACGTGCAAAGAGACAACACGCTCGATAAAAATCCTGTAATGAGCACCAGTGATGTCTACAAGGTGCATAAAAACCTTCCTAGCCGTTTCAACCACCCCGACTGCTTTCGAGGATACAGGTAAACAGTTTAGAAGCTCATGTAACTAATTATGTACTGCTGGGCCAGGTTTACGCTGAAATATCTGCTGTGCAGTGTGTCTGACTGGATTCCGCGGCCCAAAATTACCTGGCCGGTCGGTTTATTTAAGGCACCTAAACCACACACTGCTACAATATTTGGAATGTGTGCCCGCAGCAAAAGTGTAGAAAGTTTTCAGTACAGGAAAAAAACCCCAGCAACGACTGTGATGGTTGCCAGTAGGGTGGCCAGGATTCACCATGGGCTCCGCCTTTGTTAGGGTGGTAAACCAGCGTCTGGTGATGTCTGTTCATTCCAGACTTGTAATTGACTGCAAAGAATTTGCAACCAAGTATTGAAAAGTGAAAGTTTGATTTATGATTGCTAATTTGTCCCATTCGTTTTGGTCCCTTAAAAATGGGACGCACATATACAAAGTACTTCTTATTTGTTTCATTTGTTGTGGTTGTGTACAGAGCCAAAAGGGTTAGAATTATGTTGATGTCCCAATATTTATGGACCTGACTGTACATTCACACTAACACACCCAACAGGGTTACTAATCTCAGTGTGTTCTTATTATGATGTGTTAATTCTGAGAAAGAACACCTCACATAAGAAACACGTAATTATGAGAAAGTATCTTGTTCTTACAAGATGTAATGTCACAAAATGAAATGTATCATATATAAGATATAGAATATCCGCTTATTAAGAAAGAACATGTCAATCATAGGGTGTTTTAACAACAGACTATCATGTTCCCGTAAATTTCCAGTAACTGGGCCTAGCATTCCACTTTTTAGAGACCTAATCATATTGAGATCTAGTAATTTTATGAGGTGGTTTACTTCATGATCATGAAAGGCCATCTCATAATAGCAATTTACTTGTCATCAGTATGCCGCCATATAAATATTTTCTGTTGACTTGTCAGTCAGAGACTAGGTTAATGACTGTTTAGAGATCAGTCCATGTTTAAATGCATGGAAAGTGTGGTCAGGTGGACATATTTCAGATTTCTTGACAATATTATTCTCCAAGTACAATTCTAAATTAATAAATGTATTTATACTGACCATGCTGACAAAGTAGTCTGCTTAGTAGTGTCAGCTGGGGGTCTTGGGGCAGCTGGTGGGTTTGAATCCCAGGACTGCTATTGGCACTACTGATGTACCCTTGAGCAATGTACTGTCCACACACTGCTCTCTGGGTGCCCCCATTGCTGGCTGCCCACTGCTTTACTTGGTGAATGGATTCAATGCAGCGAAATAATTTCACATTCTTCACACTGTGTGTTGTGGTTGTGGTGGCTATAAGCAGCCACTTAAAATTAACTGACTAGCAATATTTGTTCTTTCTAACCATATATGAGTGTGAGGAGGGGCTTTGTGTTAAGACAAGGATTTGAATACAGGCCATGCTTTCACCATGTTTTCCCAAATTGTAGGTTTCTAAGTAGATTTCTAAATGAAAATGAAATTGTAGCCTCAGTTACCAGTGCCCTGCACTTTTTACACTGCAGTAAGAAGATGGTGCATCCACGGTACCAAACATCCAACCAGACTTATGGAAGTAAGAAGCCGACAGTCCACGAAATGCCGGTAAGTCGCCCTGAGCACATGGTGGTGTTTTTGGTCTTAACCTGAGTATCAGTATCAGAAACAACTCTTGTATAATTGTTTAGACAACCTTCCATGGAAGTCAGCGGAAATTTTCGGAGCACATTCTAAGAAGCGGGATGTACAGAGATAATGGCTTCAACACGTCACTGGAAAAGAGTCGGATCACAGGGCCGAGCAGCACCTCAGTGCTCCACGACAGAATCGCCTTTCACCATTCATACCGCACTCAGGGACACGAGCAGACTAAAGCTAACGTGGCCTAAAGGTGACATTATTATTTACATACCAGCATCAGTTTGTGCTGTTTGCATGTGCTGTGTTGTAAATAAAAGATGAAATATATGCAGTTTAAATGAAGTTAACATGAACAGAAGAGTCACTCAGTGGGCTCTTTACAGTAAGACAATTCTGTCAAAATAATTGCCTAATTCTACCCTTACATCTAGTTGGACGTATGTGAAAATGGTAAACTGTGGCAAAAGTGATACACATTAGGACAGTTTTCTGAAATCTGTTGGCCTTAAATGTGTTAGGGTACGCACAGGGAGGAGAGGCACATGCAAGGCATTGCAAGCCGAAGTAGTATTCAAGAAAATATTTTTGTTTGAGATTTATCAATATTTTGCCATGATCATCTTATAAAAACATACACATAACATCTCACATGCAGGTTCATGTTATGGATAGTAAAAAAATGTGCATTATAGACACTGATTTGATGCATTAGTCCAACCAACAATTTCAAATCCAACCCATAGACTCGGAACATAAGGGAATATTTATCCCCTTCATATTTTGACATATGTGTTTTACAATTGATAATTTTTATTTTGTCTCTGTGGGGGAAAAAAACCAGGTGTCTACGAAGTGGCACATTTAAGAAAAGGCAAAAATGTTTTCATCAAAAAAGTTTCACGCTGTATTCAGAGCAGCTGCTGTGTTAAAATGATGTTGAAAAATAAAAATTGAGCAATACTGGAGATACATGGTGTTCCATCCGTCCTTCACCTGCCTCTCGCCAGGTCCGGGCCGGGGGGGTGGGGGGTGTATCACCCTCCGCAGAAATGCCCAGTCTCTTCTACCAGCTCTTCCGGAGGAAGAAATGATGGAGGCTATTCTGCCACACTGAATGTATTTTGTTTCGTTTTTGGGTTCACAGAGTTGTTTCTCACCTGGAACTTCTGGCAAAAACAATCCACACCTGTTCACCTCATATGACTAATCCGTGAACTGTATACTACAGATTCTGTATTTCTGTTTAGTAGAGTACGTTGATCACTGTGTGGTGAATATTATGCAATTTAGCTCATACGCAACAACCAATCACTCCTCGTTTTTCTGATCTATTAAAAAAAAGTACCTTTTCCCACCCTATTGCTCTTGCTTCAAATTTTGAGCCCCTGTATTTGTATAAAATACACACATAGCCAAAGTTTTATATAGTCATTATAGTTCACTTTATTTGGTATTGCAGAGTGAAGTTCAACAGTAGTGGCCTTGAATGGAAATGTCCATTGGGCACACTCATTCACTGTATATCTACACAAACCGGAAGCCATCAAAACATTATTCATAAGTCATTAAAGCACTTCTTAACCAATATGTGGAGGTACAGAACCTAAATTGAAGCGTATTACAAACAAAACAAACTGCTGTGGGGAATGATGTAACAAATATAGCTGTGACAACAGCAAATAGAGCACAGTATAAACTCTATCTCACTCGCTCACACTCTCTGTCTCACATACACACACACACACACACACACACACACACACACTCACACCTCCAAACTTCAGCCAGGCTGTGGGAGACATCACTCCACAGTCTTCATCACTCCTGGCTGTTGCTAACAGTGAAGACGAGGGTGGCAGGTGAACAGTATTACAGTATTAAGGGTTTTGGTGTCGTCTTTTTTTTTTTTCCCTGTTTGTCCTTGAAGCTTGTGAGCAGCAGAATATTATTGTCCAGAGGGATGAACCGTCAAGTCCACCAAACCTCTGTTTCAGTGAGAAAGTAAAAGGCACTTCAAAACATTGTAACAAAATCCAGTGTACTGTATTATATAACCATACACTCACATGATCATAAATGACAGAATGCAAAGGCTGAGGAGGACACACTCTAAAGAGTGGCTTGATCTGGTTCACATGAACAAGAAACAGTAACAAAAAAAGAAAAAGCTGGTAGGTAGCACATGGCAGGCTTAAGGTTGTCATGGAGCAAAGACAGACAAGTTATCAGTTGCTCTGCAGCAGAAACTGAAATAGTTGCATAGGCAAGAAAAAAACTGCTCCTTCCACACAAAGGAAAAAAAGAACTGCCATAAATAAGAAAGATGAAACAATACAACATATCTTATCCAACAGAGCAGGGAGTGTTCTCTTTAGTGAAAAAGGAAAATAAAAAAACTGTGAGAAAAGTAAAAGCAGAAAGGCTTCTGTGTCAGCAGCAGTTTGAAGCAGGCCGAGGCCTGGTGGAATGGTGGAGAAATGCGAGGAGCTGGAGCGGACATCAGCGCTACAGCTCTGTGTCCTGATATTTGTGCGTGTCAGGGTAGTAGCCACGCTTGGTCGGGTCAGCCAGTCGCCGCCTGTGCTCTTCATCACCCTTCTCCTTGCCAGGGCAGGGCGGACAGTTCTCCAAGTACGGTGGTTTGGAGGGAGGGGTCTGTGGCTCCGGCCGTGAGCTGGATCTGCGAACACGGACAGTACTATTACCCGACCCGGAAGTCAGGGAAAGACTAACCCTAGGCCCACTTGAATTATTTGAAGCTACGTTGCATACATGTCTTTGATAAAATGGTACAATGAAGGATGAGGTTGGGGTACCTAAACTATCATTTAGAATTACAACAGCAACATGATGCAGATTTAAATTATAGTTATGTTTGGTTAAGTTCTGTTTTTTGCTGCAGTTAAGTCATACAAGTGGACTGGTACTTTTGCCTAGGATAACCATGTTAATCGATGAACATAAACCCATACTGAGGACTAGAATGGGCCAAATACAACTCATAATATGTTGTCATTACTCTGAGGAATGAAGGATTCTAAATAAGGGTTAGGCACAAAAATGGTTGGAAAGCGGGTGTCTTTTTTGCATCATGGAAACATTCTTTCTCCCAAGGGGGAAACTGGGATCTTACCCAATAGGCTGTGGTCTACTGTGGTCCAGTTTTTGGGCTTTCATGGGGACAGCATAGATGTCCGGGTGCTTCTGTGCTAACTCCAACTAACAGAATATCAGACAGATTATTCATAGGTCATCATCTTTTTAAGCACAACTGGACATTGATGTCGAAACATGCTTTCTCACATATTTTCCCTTTACCCTGGCATTTTGGGCCTCCTGTAGCTCCACCATCCTTTGTGCTCGGGCAACGTGGTCCATTTTCTCAAAGGCTCTCACCTTGCCCATGAAGGATTTCTGGGATGGGTCCTCAGGGCTTTTGTCTGGAGGTTCGTGGTCCCTGAGGGGTGGACTGTCTGCCTGGCCTCTGGAGGCACGGGACATTAAGGAGGGCTTTAGGGCTGTGATGGGTGGCGGGAGTTTGGAGGGGGAGTCGCTGGTGCGGAGGGGCTCGTGACTGATGGGGTTGTTGGCAGGGTTGATTGTTGGCTTGCTGGCAGGGTTGACTGCAGGGTTGCTGTTGGGGTTGACTGCAGGGTTGCTGTTGAAGTTGACTGCAGGTTTGCTGGTGGGGTGGATGGAATGAGGGTCGTGCAGTCGAGACGGGTCGTAGTGTCCGCGCAGTGCCTCGACTTGAGCCAGCAACTTCACCTGAGGAACAAGTCACTCTGAGTAAGTAGAGCTCTCCATATACTGACTAAACCAGGGACATCCAGCTGTGTTCCTGCGGTCCTTTGACCACATATTGCACATTTATTTCACTTTGTGAATAAAAATGAAACAAACTACATAAAATGTGCAAGGAAGATGAAGACTGCATGAACTGTTATTGCTTTACAAACTGGCATCCCACTACATTAACAGGTGAATAATAACTGCTATTATTTGATCTTAACACAGCTTAACAAAGTAAGAGGTGTCATTTTTTCATCATTTAGGACAATTTTCGTGCAATTTTCCCACATTTTGAACTAAATTTGTGGAAAAAAATGAAATGGTGCTCTTTAAATAAAAATTTTGCATTTTTACATGTTTGAGCTCTAAATGACTGGAGTCCCCATTTCTGGTGCCCAGATACGCTAAAGCCTATGTTTAAACAAACTAATGGAAGCTTTAGCAGATAGTATTTCACTCAAATTAGGAAACCTCATAGTCTGAAAAAAATCTATAAAAAAAAAAAACCTCTAAAAGCAAATTTCACAATTTTAATAGCCTTAAATTTGGTCATTTTTATTTAACACCTTTTAATATTTTAAAAACCCTGCAAAACACCCTGTCATTGGCAATGGATTTGCGTCTTTTTTCACTCTGTATTGATAATGGTTTTTTTTGTTTTCAAGACTTTGATATGTCATTATCATAATATAACAAAATTTTATTTCCTTAGTACACATGATCATTTTTCAGATCTTTGAGAAAATGTATCTCTGTGCGCTGTTTAATGGATGCTTCCCTTCGGACCTTGAAAAAGATCTAATCTCAGGAAAACAACAACAACAACAATAATAAACAGGTTTCTCCACCAATTCATTACCAGCCATGAAACAGACCATACACATTGCTATACTCTTGTAAAAGTGCTATAATACTGTTCCACACACTCATGATCTACTTTTGTTTTGTTTCACCAGGGAAAAAAATAACTTGTTTCTCTTTATGTAAACAAATGTGCATTTCACAACTTCAAAAACAATTCGGGAGAGTATAAAGTGCCATGCATGAGCTGAGAAGATGCTACATTTTCTTATTTTATATCAAAATACAGCAAACTCTGTCTCTTTAAGCATAATCTGTTTCCCAGTGAATCAGGTCAGACTGTTTTTATAGGAAACCCTAAGGCTAAGTTCGACAGCTGCTACAGGACTACAGGACTGTAGGGGGCGTTAGAGTACCAGAGTTTTCCACTAGGTTGCTGCATAGGGGGTGTGAGTGGGAGAAAGGCCAAGTCAGACAGTTCTTCTGAGATAAGCATGAATGAGTGAGAAGGACCAGTACATCTTGTAAAGCAGGCTTGTAAGACACATATGCTACTTTTTATAAGTCTGGAACTGAAGGTTTTAATGACATCAAACTTATTTTGCAAATACAAACAGAAAGATTCTAAAAAGATGATAGTACTTTACATCATATTTTATAATCAACAGGAATAATGACATTTTACATGTCCAGAATGACCAACAGAGCTGAGGGCGTCAATGAACCTGTATAATATTGAGAATAATATTTTAAAAATAACATTCAAAATGCCTCATATAAAGATACATTTTAAAGAAATGACTATTTATTATTTGCTCCATAAAAGCAAATGTATTATTAAACTGTGGTCATCAAATCTGGTCTTGGAAATATACATTAAAACAGAACTTCAGCTCAAATCTAACTTCACTCTATCCAACTTATTACGTGTAAAAAAGTCAGAATTGGCCAAAAAATATATGATGTAGTCATTACTAGTAAGCTGCTTATTATTTACAAATTTTTTGTTGCTAGTGAATACCCTTCTATTTCATATTATATGTATATATTATCGATATAAAATGCTCAGGTAAGTGCATTGTGCAGTGATATAATTTTTCATGATAATGATGACTATGATCACATTTCCCACCTCCACATCTGGTGTCTAGATTTTACTATTAAAAAATTAAAATATAAAGCAGTTACAAATTGATCTCACCTTGGAGGGGTCGGGGAGGAAGGTGGACATTGTTGGTGGACTGCCTTCGTTCAGCAGATCTCTGTTGGCCACACCAACACGAGAGTGGAAGCGGATCTCTGGACTGGACTTCCTGAGGATCTGCGGAGCAGGCAGGGTCAGAGGACAAGCAGCCAGAACAACATGCAAGAACTCAGCAAGGGGTTGGTACAGAAAAGGCTTCATGCCGACACACCAGCAGCTATCAACATAAGCATGAATCCAGGCTTTAAAACACACACATGAATGCACACAGCATAAGCACATCACATATAGAGGCAAGTACTGCTAAAGAAGCTTACTAGGGTGAGCAGACGTTTGAGTATGCTTGATTATGCACTAGTCCTCACAGTCAGGACGCAGTTGCTGTAATTACAAATACTGAACAGTAGGGAGCAGAAGAGACTGCATTGACAAACATCCATTGAGGGTTTGATAAACTGAAAATAAAATAAAAGGTGCCTGTATGTGTTGCAGTGTTTTGCCCCACGCCCTTCATTTGTTGGGTTACTGAGCGAAATGCACCTCTGTCTCAAGAGAGCAAGAGCAAAACGACTCCTGCCTGATGTCTGTGAAACTGATACAGTGTCAATGAGTGAGTAGGTGGGGTAGATGTGTGTGTGTGGTCTCTCATGCTTGTGCATGTGTATGGTGTGTGTTTCCCTGTAGCCCTGACCTCCTCTGTCTTTCCTTAGAGGCCAAGCTGACATCTTGCTGACCAAGACAACCCTGACAAACCACAAAGTGTTAGCTTGTGTGTGGTTATGTGTGTGTGTACACAAATGGGATATGAGGTTAATGGCATGTGGGTTTTTTAAACCTCTACCATCACTGACTAAGCAGGCAATAATTGTTTGTGTGTGTGTGTAAGTGTTGTGGTAGGGGTGTATGCTTTTTCATATATTCTGGGGGTAAATGTTTTTGTTTTTTTCATTTTTAGGGGCACAAATTCTATGTTTGTCTTGCATTTGTATTTTCCCCTCCAACGTATGATGTTTGTGTGGTTTCAACAAAAGTCATAATTTATTTTACATGAGCATTTTCCATCTTCTCTGAGACCTTAGAATTAAACAGACCAATTCTGTTACTGTGCCTTTAAAATGAAATAGCCTCCATTCTCTCTGGTAGCCCTGTATTGTGCCTCATTCAAAAAGCAGTGTGTAACGAAACACTCCTAATAACATCACAAGAACAGGCAGTTAAAACTTCTGTATGGTAAATAGGTGGACAAATATGTGTTTTTGTGACATCACAAAAAAGATCAATTCAAAAAGGGTTGTTTTTGCAGCTTAATTTCCTTTCGTGCATCACACTGACTGATGAGCAAACATATTTTGACAATGTTTTCATACTACATCATATTCTTTTATCAGAGTTTTTCCATATGTGGCCTTTTAAATATGCTGAATTACTTTCTCACGATAGATGTTTACACTACTAGCAGATATGTTTGTGTGTATGTTTGAGAGTGTGAGTGAGTGTGTGTGTGTGTGTTTGTACTCTCTGACCTCCTCTGGCATGACAGGCTCAGAGGATCTGCTGATGGCCGACACTCGCTGCCGCTCCAGCGGCTCATCCACTTCGTTATCGGTGCAAGTCCCGCCCTCGTCAGCCGTGTCATCATAGTCGCTAGTCATACGGCTGTCCATGCTCAGATAGTCGGCGCTCATGGCTGACAGATATGACATGCGGTCATCATGGAGATCAAGGTCCCCCTCTGTCCCGTCCAGCTAAAAGAGACACATGATGGATCTTGTGTACAGAGAGGAGCGAAACAAAGAAAAAAGAACAAAAACAAAAACAAAGCTGTAGAGCACCACCAAAGAAAGATGAACAGTAAAACAGCACAGAAAAAAACAGGAAGAATGACTAGCATGACTTTAACTGCAAGAAGAAGGCATGCATTAAAAAGTAATATAGATCAATCATGGGACTAATAGAGCTGAGCAGAATCAGGAGGATAATGTGAAGAAATATGAATGGAGGGATAGTGAAAGTTGAGTGGTGATGCACTGAAGGCTTTGTGGAGGAAGATGAAGAAGCGGCCGCTCTTTACCTTTCCCTCTGACACCCACACTGCTTGGGTCTGCTGCTGCCGAATACACTCCTTCACACTGCCATACCACGCATCATTGGCTGAGTTCAGATCAATAACGGCTAGCACAACAAATAGCAAAGGAAACAGTGGCAAGGGAGGGGGGAGCAAAAAAGGAGAGAGAGAGAAAGAGAGACAGAAGCAGAGAAAGACAGAGAGAGTGAGAGAGAAATCAAGACATTTTGATTTGTTCTTCAGCTTCACCTATTGATCAATTTAGCTAACTGCAATTCCACTGACAGCTAGAATCTCTGATCTTTAGCATGCGGAACATCATTCCTATCAGAGCTCATATAAGATGGAAATGAAAATGTGTCATTCTAACCATTCAGTACTTACAAAATGATGTAGACATCCATTCCTATCTGGGTTGTGAACAAATGCTTGGAATGAAGCATACAATCTTCTATGCAAACTCCCTAGTCAGTCATTGTGGAAGAGCTCAGTGACGTTTGCCACTGCGCTCTTCTAGTGTACCACAAGTTAATCTGTCCAATTTCTGCCCGGCTAGAACTGCCCCAGTCAAGTGTAAGTGCTGTTCATTTGAAGTGGAAAATCAACAGCTCAGCCATGCCATGCAAACTCATGGGAGTGCAAATTGCTAAAGATAGCAGCATATAAAATTATGTCTTTAGTTGCAACGCTCACTACAGTTTTCCAAACTGCCTGTGGAGGCAACATAAGCACAAGAACCTTTAATTGGGAGCTTCATGGATTTAGCTTCCATGGCTGAGCAGCCACCCACAAAGGTATCATGTGCAATGTCAAATATTGGCATGAGTAGTGTAGAGCACACTGCTGTTGGACATTGGAGTAGAGGAAATGCATTTGCTGGAATGATATTTCATGTTTCACCATCTGTCAGTCTGACAGACTAACCCAATGCATGGAGTAACAGCTGTAAAGTTTCCTTGGAGGACGAATAATGGTCTAAGGATGTTATTCATGGTTCGGACTGGGCCCCTTAGCTCCAGTGCAGGGAAATCTTAAACAGGCCATTTCATACATTTTTCTTGCATTGAATTTTACCCTTTCCATTTGTGTGGTTTTATTCACCCATGACGGTCATAATTAATTTCTACATGATCTTTTCCAACCTCTCTTTATCTTTCAGAATTACACAAGTTGTTTTTCTTCGTCTGACTTTAAGACTGACATTTTAAAAGTGTTTATGACCTATATCAGCCTCTTTTCTTAAAAAAGGGAAACTTGGTTTTCCATGATTTCCATGATAATGGTAAAGCATACGGGTGCATGCTTCCAACTTTGTGGAAACAAGCTGGGAAAGGCCCTTTCCTGTTTCAGCATGACAATGTCCTCATGCACAATGTGAGGTCCTTTTGGGATGAATTGAAATGCCTACTGTGGGCCAGGCCTTATCACCCAACATCAGTGCCAGCCTCACTAATGTTCTTGTGGCTAAATGGAAGTGAATTCCTGCTGTCATCCAAGAAGCCTTCTCCAAGAGTGTTGCAACTCCTTATTAATGTCCATGGTTTTGGAAAAAGATGTTAAGCTACCACATATGAATATGATTTTCAGTTGTCCACTTACTTTTGCCCTTGTACAATGCTACATGTCTGTCCGCGGCCTGAAGCAAACTGACCCAGACTCTATTTTGTGAAAGCCTGCTGCATAAAATAATATAATAATAAAAATGAAAGACAAATTTGAGCTCAGAGAACTTCATCAATGGAATATAGTATCTCAAACCATTATACATGGCTCTGTGCAGGCCAACTAATTTCCTCCTAAAGGAAATACACAACTCATACGATCGGGCTTGGTGTTGTGGGACTGACCAGTGAAGAGATGAGAGCAGGATTTCCTGAGCTTGATGGCCTGGTCATAGAGCTTGCGAGCACTGCGGTTAGAGTTGGGCATGATCCTCTGCCTCATGGTCTTTACCCCATGCTTGCTGTCTGGGTTGAAGTAGATGACAATGGGGTACCACTGTGTGTAGTTCAACGTGTCCACGGCCTTGGGGGTCACGTCCAGCAGGGCATGTTTGTCCTAGACAGAGCATTATTAATCCATTATGTACTACAAATAGCAATGCAGTCAGTTTTCTTGATTTAGATGAGCACATAGTTTTTCATGTGAATCATCTATTACATAAAAAGTTTTTAGTTACTTCTGGTTCCATGTAATATACGTATTTATCATGGAAATAATGTACACAATAAACCAAGCAGTGTTGGTTCCATCTATTAAAATTACAAATATTGATGTGGGCAATAAAATATGCTTCTAACCTAGCATGAGTATGTTGTGAGAGAAAAAACATATTCTTCTGTGCACCATTGTGTACATTATAAACCTACCATGATAATAACCACTTCCACAGTCCACACTGTAAGTGATCAGAATAAGCTAACCTTGCCTGTAAAAACCTAACAGTATTAATGCTGTTCACAGGAATACCTGGAACATGCTAAGCCATATTGGTTCTGTTTATTAAAAATATTTAGTAGCTACTTCAAAAAAAGATAAAAGATTCAGTAGCTCCATTGTTACAGTGTTACATACACTGACCAGCTACACAAATTCATCCTACAAGCCTGTTGACATTGAGCTCATCTTGAGAAATAAAATACCACCAGATTGGCCCATTACAACTGTATATATAATGCTGCATGATAAAGAGCTGTAATATTAACCTACATGTTATTATTATTTCACTGTTTTAGGTATTGCTTGCATGCTACAATAGCTCAAAATAATGGGCAAGTTTAGTTCTTTGCAAGGGGTACTGCAGCTTGTCAGAACACTGCAAGACATTTATCCTCGAAATTTATGTTGAACGTCAGTATAGGTAAATTTTAATAGAGCTGTTATTTGACATTCATTTGAAAAAATACAATGGGAAAACAGTAACAAAAACAGATCTTGTTGCAGTTCTTCACATTCACCAGCCACATTTACGATGATTAATCAATTATTTGCTGTTTCATTCACAAACAGGTTTGTTAAAAGAACTTTCTGCATGTCTAGAACCAAGCTTATTCACCTCACCACTTTCTTCACTGTAACTAAACTTAACAGCAGATAAAATCTTAAACATTAAACATTATTAATTTGTTTTAGGTTCTTTTACTTATCATTTGAAACTACTATCAAACTAATATCCAAGTTATGCAGTTATGAGAATGAGTATATGAAGTGTGTGTACTTGCGTGTATCTGTATTACCTGTTCAATAATCTGTCGGATGGTGTTGAGACGCACCACCCCGGATGACTTCTCTGACCCTGCATCTTTGGGTTCTGTTTCTATTGTGTAGACATTACAGAAGACAGTCAATGATGCTTTTCTACAGTAATCCACTGTCATCTACTGTGTTGCTGATGACTGAGACTTCGATGACTGGCTACATATTCAGCTAATCAGCAACTACACATTACACATTAACAACTACAAAAATAAAAAATTTAATTATCAAATATAAGCTCTTTAAGGGATTAAAGAATATCTCCCTGAAAGCAGTTTAAAAGCAGTGATGTTAAATTTCAGTAGCTGGTCTATGCTGCTTCATGCAGCAGACCGTAGTGATACTCACTGGCAACAATAAACTCCTCTGGGAGTTCAGTGGCCAGTTTCTCACTGGCAGCATCGGCTATAGGTCCAAACAGCACCACAGGCCTTCTGAAACCAGCTACAGAAATGGCAAAGAGAAAACAGGCATCATTAAGCAATGAAACCCACAGAAGTGTCTGAACTATATTCATTATAGGTGAACACTTCAGGACACAAGAGATATCAAGTTGAGAACAAGACAAAGTAAGTGTCTAAGTCCTTGTTTTAATCCACAGGTCAGACTTCTAACAAGAGAACTCATTAATAAATCACGTTTGAGGAATATTTTTTGTTAACCAGGAATAAGCCTATTTACATCCTCTGCCAGAAGAGTGATGACACGTTCAATCTATGAAGGACCTGCTGTGATTTCTATCACTATATAAAAAATGTACAAGGCTCCCTTTCTTAGTGGACTAACTGTACATTTTTCTAGACCGATGTGTCCTCATTATTACTAATTACTTATTTGTTTAATCAAAGACACAAAAGACAATTTCCTATTGAGAATTGCGGTTTGCGACACAAACTAAACAAACAGCTTTTAAAAAAATATACTTTAAATAAAAAAGCTTATGATGAAATGAAATGGAGAAAAAAAATTTGTTGCCCAAAGAAATTATTGCACAAGTCGCGCTGGTCATTTCTTGATGTCAAACACTCTGGTTTAAATCCTTAATATCACACTCACACAATAAATTCTCATGCTTGTATCCCCTCCCAAACTCAGCCCCTCTCTTATAAGAGAATTATACAAGTGCTGTTTTTGTGATTCTTAAAGTTTTTGTCTGTATCTGCCTGTTTCTCTTCCTCTCTCCATTAGCAGTAATAGGACAAGTGATGCATGCTGTGTGTGTGTTTATGTGTGTGTGAGGGGGGGGTGAGTGTGCATCCCACAGGCTTTGGGAGTAGACAGTGTTTGGTCTGATGAGGCTGTTAAATGTTTAATCAGTCCCGCTTCCTCCACCAGCGCGTTAAACTGATGTGCTTGCCGTCCAAAATGTCACCACACCGGGGCACAGCACTACAGCTCTCTTTCATGGCTTAATCTAATACAGCTTAATTATTCTCCACAGACCCACTCTGCATACTGCCCCTCTGTCCACTCCCCATTTTCTAAATCTATCACTCTTTTGTTCTAGTTCTCTCTTCCTCTCTCTCCGTCTCTCTCTCTCACAGGAGCTTACCCTCTCGGAGCACCACTCGTTCATAGGCAGGGAAGCGGGTGGAGACAAGACCAGTGCTCAGATCTTCCCGAGTCTTGCGCAAATCCTTCTTCTTGGCTGCTCTCTGGCCACGGAGCCTCCAGAAATCAGCCCTGTCCCCACTCGAGCCCTTATGTGTGTGCTGGACATTAGTCATCTGGTCTGCTCTGTTCACACAGAGACACAGGGAAGGAGAGGAGAGGAGAAGGCAGAGGAGAGGAAAGAAGACGATGAAACACAGGAGGAACCAGGCAGAGAGAGCAAAAAGAAAAACTACAAGCTAAAAATGCCTTAAACAAGTAAGGTGGAACATATAAAAACTCCATGAGATTGCATTTGAATAGGTACTGCAACATGTCATGCTAAAACCTAAAACCTATTAGTGTCTATTAGAATTGGATTATGCATTAATAGTTTAAAAGACAAATGATTTTTAGTCAATTGCAGTCACTATATCCATCCATTTTCTACCCCTTTATCCCACACTCGGGGTCGGGGGGACTGGAGCCTATCCCAGCTGCTACGTGCGAAGGCAGGCTACAACCTGGACAGTCGCCTGCACGTCGCAGGGCCAAACACATTCGCACTCACAGTCACACCTAGGGGCAATTTAGTGTGCTCAATCAACCTATCCCCCAATCACGCATGTTTTTGGTGGTGGGAGGAAACCCACGCGGTCATGGGAGAACATGCAAACTCCACACAGATAGACCCTGCGCCCGACCCGGGAGTCGAACCCAGGCCCTTCGTCCCTACGCCACCGCGCCGCCCGCAGTCACTACACTTTACATAAAAATTTGATTGGTTTAGGTTTAAAAGTATTTTTCCAATGTCCTGTTTTTTAGCTTTTTCTAGTCTGATACCAAATATTTTTGAACAAAATATCACTTTATCTGCTGCATCCTGAACACAATCAGGCTCACCTGCTTTTGTTGGGGATGATCCCTTTTTCCAGCAGTTGGTTTTCTTTGCCCACACGGATGGCTAGCCAGTTTCCCAGCTTGCCGTCATATAGCGTGTCCACCACCTTAAAGATGTCCCCTCGTGAAAAGGCCAAGCACTGAGGCTGCTCCTTCTCATAGTCAAAGTGCGTCCGAATGAAAAAGGAGTCTCCCCGGCCGGATACGAGAATGTCCTCATAAACTAAAAAGTAAACAGAGGCGCTTTTGAAAAACCTGAATCTGAATGTATCACCAGGCAGTTTGTGAATGGAAGTCATCAGTAATAATCAATTCACAGATTGGCACTCATTACAATGGTCACATCTTTTAAAATGATGGAATTATGACAATAATTTTAATTATATTGTTCCCCTGTCAACTCTTTATGTTGGGCTAGAAGGCAAAATAGATATCACTGTTCCTATTTTCCACAGCTGAATGTGCTGCCTAAGAGCTTTTGTCCTGAGCTTTTGTCATAAGCCCTCTGAAGAACCTCTGCTCTCCCTCTGTCCCACCTCAACCCAAATGAGCTTCAACCTACAGCCAGCCAGCAGAGTGTCAACCCTGACTCTAGCCTTCATTTAGCCCAGAGGCACCACAGAGAGAGGGAGAGTCTGAGGAAAAAAAAGAGAGAGAAAAGACAGAAGACAGAGCTGACAGTAGAGGTCAGTGCTGATTGTCCAGTTGTCTCCATGGTGAATAATTCACCACAAGCACCAGGCTGTTCAGTTTAAAACAGCGTTAGAAGAGGCTGAATACACCTCAGATTACCCATTAAACACACAGCACAGGCACCTCTTCACCACACATACACAGGCACACACAGACACACACAGGCACACAAAGCATACACACACACACAGACACACGCGCACACACAGCAATTAATCTATTCCACAGGTCAGTGCACAGACAGATGAGGTCCAGTCAAGTTTTCTGGACAAACATATAATAACACATATTACACATTCACTGAAGAACTGGTAACAATGTGGGAGGCAAGTGTGTGTGCAAGTATTTATACCCATAAAAGGGCAATGTCTTGGACAAGTCAAGACTGGCCTAGACTGGTTTGTGCCGATGGGCAACAAGCTGGTGCCCCTGTCATCACTCTTACACACATTCTGTATCTGTGTATGTGTGTGTGAGAGAGAGAGAGAGAAAGAAAGAGAGAGAGTAAGAATCAGAATGGAACTAAGAAGAAGAGAGCCGAGGCATTCAACTGCAGTGATCAAATCCCTGCAGAGGCGATTAATGAAGCCTGAGGTTAGACTGCTATCATTTGACCTATCACTGATCTGCCTACAACTGGGTTTTTATAGGTTGGACAAGTTCTACTTAATATTCCCACTGTTTTTGAAGGATGTTTTTGTTTTTTTGTGTCACTGAGGTCAATCATTAAAAATTGACATCTCAAAAAAATGACAGTTCAAGGAAAAACAATCCAATGGGATAAGTAAGGATTTTATAAAAAGTGTCCTTGTGTTTGAGAAAGGTATATAAATTAAACTCATCATTACAGCTGCACTGCTACAGCTGCACTACTAGAATGGTCAATTTTACATTCACACTTCACTGTTATTTATAATTTGCATTTAAATACATATATTGCTCAGCAAAAAAGGTTTTAAATATAATTTTCTCAGGTGTCTAAGGCTTTTGCACTGTACTGTATATTGGTAGGACTATATATGAGAGGAGGTTTGTGTGCTGTGTGAGCAAAGGGCATTAGGCTCACCGTCAGGTTTGCTCTGTGCCAATATTGTGACATTCTCTCCTCTGGGCAGCTCCAGCAGAAACAGCACCGCTTCCTCACGCACAATGCCTCGAAAATCCACATTATTCACCTACAGGGAGCAAACACACAAACCCACTGCAAAAGGTGCGATAACAGCTTCACATGTTTCCTGCATAGATCACTTTGAGATGATTGAGATAATGTGTTGATGCAAAAGAATTAACACAACCTAGCTGGAGAGTTATAGCAATAGTTACAGACATTTAGTCCAACATTTCTGACACTGAAAACTTTCACAGCTTGTATTTGCAATAAATTGGCCTTGTGCACCACACAAGAAGCATGAAAGCTTTCCATTTCTGTTTGCAACATTACAATGTCAAAAACCGTTTACACTGGGATTACCCTAAGAATTTTCGAAATATTCATTTTGTACTTAAGGCGTGGAGTGCATTTTTGCAGGTGCTATGTGTTGAGAAATCTCCATTCTTACTGTGGCTATTTGTGTAGGAGTTGAAAATACTGGGTGGATGAACATGTCTCATTTTAAATCCACTGAGAGGGTGTGGAACAAATGAGGTTTCCAAATGTTTTGAAATGGTCTGACTTTTTTTGGCCCTCAAAACTCCAAGGTGTTTATCCTGCTGATTATAAATGAATGGTCTGTGTTTCATAAGAGGCTTGCTGCTGTACCTTCATGATTTGATCGCCGACCCGTAGACCCTCCTCCTCTGCAGGGCTGCCCTCCTGAACACCCGCAACAAAAATGCCCACGTCATTGCCCCCGGCCAGCCTCAGGCCTACACTCTCCCCCTTCTGAAAGCTCACCATCATAGTGTTTACCCTGAGAGAGAGACAGAGAGACGGAGACAAAGAGAGATAGAGAGAGATAAAGAATAGGGTGGAGAAAAATAAGCTTATATCACCATGTGACACAACAACTAATAAACCACACGTTCTCCAGAAAAAATATGTACCAAACAACACATCGTTCACAAATTAAATAAGAATGTACTAAACACAGACCATTCCCAAATATTAAAAAAACATTCTATATTTAGTTTTTGAGCTGGAAATCAACATTGTTTAAAATCTCACACAACATGGAAAACTCACTGCCACTACCTGCACTACAAATGTTAAAGGGGAATTTCTGGGCACTCCAATAGTTCCACATAAGCAAATGGTCAGGATGAAGAGTGGTCTGAGTGGTGTATCATTATGACCTATAAACACATTTAGAAGAAATGTTGGTTCTCTGGTGTCTGCGCACAGTACAAATGGTTATATTTATTTATGTGCAACTTTGACGTCTCTGCTGCTAAAATACCAAACACGTCAAATATTTTATCCTCACTCTAGCTGTTATTATTTGTGCTGAATGTTGTATTGTTTTGTCTAGTTGTTATTGTTGCTCTTGTGTTCTTTTTGAGCTCTTTGTCCTGTTTGCACTTGTGATCTTGTGTTCTGTTCTGTTCTTGTGTTGCACCATGGTCCTGGAGAAACGTTGTTTCTGTATTTTACTATGTACCGTGTGGCAGAAATAACAAATAAAACTTACTTGACCTGACTTGACTTGATATAACATTCAAAGAAATCAGATTTGGTGTGTTTTTTGCTTTTCACATCAAACCACTCTGACTCTCTTCATATCTAAAAGACTGAATCATACAGGCATTTAGAAGTTTTCCTTTATAGTTTCTCTATAATCACAATCACTTAAACACTTATTTGAACTTACAAAGAAGATTTTTTTAAATAGTTGGCTTCCACAATCAGATGCGTAAATTCACAGAACATGAATCTAATGTGTTTTAACTGTTGGGTTGATGCAAATGCATTAAAGACACGTCATCAGTCGTATGAAAACAACAATTCTTCCTTTCGAGAACAGCAGTAATTACTTTTTACTTGTGCTCAAGATGTACTGGCAGCTAGGAAACAAGATAAATCATCAGCCAGTCTAACCACTTGAACTTACTTTGACTTTACTTGTGCTTACAATGAATAAAAAATGACAATTCAAATGTAAAACACAAATTTTATATGGTAGTTCATCGCCTACTTTTAGAATGTGTTCAGCTATGCAACAATGTCCCATTGAGAGTGCGTTGTTCACCTGTGCTAGACAAAAACTCAGTGGTAAAGCGCTCTAGCACAGAAACAAAGCTTTTCCATTAGCACAGGGCACAAAAATAAACCTTCCCCAAAGACGGCAGAAGCAGACCACACACACACACACACACATTCACACACACACACACACACACACACAGTTTCTACCTCATGAATATGCATGAGGCTGATGACTGTAGTATGATCAGGGGAGGAAAAATAACATGGAAGGAAGGGAGGTTTGCAGAGGTACAAATGTGATGACCCTCAAGTTATCCTGCTCTAGTTCTCTCTCTTTTTATTTCGCCCTCTCTCTCCCTCCCCCTCTCCTAATCCCAGAGAGACTATAAAGGATGCACAGCTCAATGCAGGTTTGATGCAGGTTTGATGGGGTTCTTACTTTAGTACCACTCTGCAGTCCGCAGTGTATGCGTGTGTGAAAGTGTGGTTTGGGGGGAGGCTTTATGTGCTAATGCTTGGTTTATAAATATGTATGTATGTCTGCTAGCCTACGTCTGTGTGTGAGAGAAAATATATGAATCTATTAGTGTATGTGTGTATATACATGAGTGAACGAGTCAGCAAACAGTAAACAGCAAAGCAGTAAATGTGCAGAACTCACCCATACAGCTCCTCATCCTCTGGACTGGGTCGCAGCAGGATTTTGGGTGTTGTCTTGACTGCTGCTGATAAACACAAATTGTGATGAAATTAGTTTATATACATCACAGATTAATTCTGACTAACTGTCAATTGCATGAACTTTGCCCTCAAATTTCTATCAAGGCAGACTAAGGAAGTCATGGAATTTCCTATAGTGGTATCAGTGAGCAAAATGGTCACAGATTTCAGTGTTATTCTTCAGGATATGTTTAAAAGATAAGACACAGATGTCGCAACAAGAATGACAGATAATTGTGTTCAATCACTCACAACTATGATTAAAAATTTAAATTCCAGCACAAGTAATGTTTAACTCTCAGATTATAACCACATACACAAGTGTTGTATCAGGGGTTTTTCACACTCAACTTATGACAGGGTTTCTGACCCAATAAATACAGCTTCAGTATCAACTTACTTTCACTGGTGATTAATAACTTTCTCTGTCAAGCCAAAGATTCTGTGCACACAAATGATTACACAAGTGTGATGTTAATGTTGAACCTGCTGTGCCATAAAATATGGGACTCTGCTTGATTTTAAAAGAAGGAATAAATGATAGTATGTCATATTGCAGAATAAAGGGGTGGACAAGCTATGAAACAATATCCCTGATTTCAGAAGAAGAGCTGGATGAACAAGTGTCAGAATTATGCATCAACCTGGCTCTTTATTTACAGAATAATCTCTCTAAAGCAGAGAGTCTACCTGGAGGCTCCTCTGGTTTTGTTTCTCCTCGATCCTCCTGCACTGCAGACGGCTCCTCTGTTACCCTGTAAGGAGAAGAAGTGGCGGACATCTTGGGGAGTCTGTTCTGTGGGTCCTCCCTGGAACCATTAAAAAACACCAGACATTCAGAAGAATTACTCTCCAGAACCACGGAACTACAGATACAGTGATTTATAGGATTTATAGGGTCTATATTCTACATCCAGAAATTTTCCCAAAAATATCTTACTTTATCTCCTCACATGTTTTTGTTACTGAGCCCTTAGACTTCTATATGTACCTCTTGTTCCAATTGGCAGCTCAAAATTGTGCCTTGTTCAAAAAGTTTGGACAGAAAATCCTCAGAGGAAATACAATTTCAGGTTAACCCTTGTTGAGGCAGAATTATTAATTATTCCATTAATATTTCATAATATGATTAATGTCTTTTGAATGTGGGTTTTTCTGCTATTGTTTCAATAATGTATCCATGTCACTGTTTCAGTTATTCTGATA
>JBBMFX010000016.1:12051487-12071591 GCA_037832545.1 Rhabdalestes septentrionalis | reverse complement strand
ATGAATAATTTTGAGCAAAGAAAACGACTCTGTGGTTCATTTCGTGAATCTCTGACACCTGGGTGATTTTAATCTGGTTTATGGGCGGATTTTGCCCCAACAAATTGGCACCTTCCCAGATGGGACTGGTCTGCATAGATTCGTCGATGGATCCTGGCATGGTACCAGCCGAAGCTCCGGAACCCCGACCAAAACCTTCAGGGACGAGCGGAGAGGGTCCAGAGGCGAACCGAACAGCACCGGAAACCAAAACTCAGATAAATCGGGATCGGACTTATCTGCTCCTTCTCCGGGTGAGAGAGATTTTTTGCTCAAATTCTCATTACAAAGATTTATGTGGTAGAAGTTTCGGTTGGAATGTCCGTTGGTTTGAATCCATAAAATAGATTGTAATAAATCTATGGAATGAATAATTTTGAGCAAAGAAAACGACTCTGGTTCATTTCGTGAATCTCTGACACCTGGGTGATTTTAATCTGGCTTATGGGCGGATTTTGCCCCAACACCCTTTAGAAGCTTGCAATGCTGAATTTTTTCCCGAAAACCTCTGCTATATATGGCAGAAACAACCCTTCTTATCATTTCAAGATCAATGTGCAGTCAGATGAATATAGTTCAAGGCAGTTATTTCAGCCTAGTTTCTATATACAGACTGTATTGTTTAAAAAAAAAAAACAGGAAAATAATATTTTTTATGATGTATTTGCCTGCTGCACAGATATTTCAGAAGCAGATTTTAAAGGTGAAGACATGCCAGTTGCTTTTGAGTTCCTCATAACAAAAAAGTAGCAAGTTCGGTCAGAACAGAGGTAGCGTGGCTATAATTAGTTCAGCTAATTCTGACATTGCATTTTTTTTGTGGTAGGCCATTTGCAGGCTTCAAACATCAGTGAGCAGAGGAAGGAAACTTACTGTTTGTCACAGTCAAAAAAAGCCTTTTCAAAACTCCAGCTTTATGAATAAAAACACATCCTTGTTATCTATTAAGAAACTTAAATGAACTTCTTTTCTGTTCATCCGTTTATCAGATCATAGCACAGAAATATTTTAATTTTATGACAGCTACGTGTTGCTAAGTGATATCTGTCACAGACCCAGGCTGTTTGGAACACGCATTTAGCTCAGGAATGGGATGAATGTGAAAAAAGCGGAGCAGACGTCTGACTTTGAAAACAGTATGGGCCAACCAGACTACCCAGAGTGCAACAGGCGTACCTTGCATTCTCTCGCGGCACTTCGTTAGAGGAGTGTGAGGAGAGGTCAGATTGCCGTGACCTTTGGTCGTCTTGTGGTGAGTAGGAATGGTACGACTCCATCTCTGAGATATCTGAAACCAAACGCAGACAGGGGGGAGTCAGAGCACAGCTGAGTGTCTGCTGTAATGAAGCCCTCCACCAGGCAGGGCCCAGGAGTGCCCCCCCGCCATCACACACAGCTCCGAGAGTTACTGTCGGCTTTGTGTTAATGTGCTGGGATCTGCCTCGTCATAACACAGTCACTGTTAGGGGTGTAAATCTTTGACCTCAGAAAATTACGTTTAATGAGGAAGCTATTCATCGCATCATGAATGGTCAAATTTCACCCTAATTCAGCTAATGAAATTAATTAATTAAGTCTCATTGGTCTAATTCATGTTAATAAAAAAGTGACTGAAACACATTTACATGGTATAAGGATACATATATAAAAAGAAGCATGAATATCTTATATAATATTTTATATAACATGGAATTATATTGACTATCATTACTGTCTTACGTCAGATCTATTTACACAATTGTGTAAATAGTCAAAGCAGAATTAAGAACATGATAACATTTGGCCAGAAAGAAAATAAATTACGTTTATATTACTTTTATATTTATATTAGTTTTTCTTCCAAAGTAAAATGTCAGAGAGGTTTATATTGGCCAATAAATGAGTGTTTGAAAATAATTATTTTTTTCAAATCCATTTGATCAAATCCAAAACTGAAACTGTTGTACTCTCACCTTAAATATCACAGCATTTTTACACCCCTAGTAATGTGATTATGCTTTTAGAAGAGTGATCCAAAATGTGAACAATGGCTTTTCAACAGCAATGTATGGTAAACGCATGTATAAATGTGTTACAAAGAGGCAGAACTGTGTGTGGGTGTATTTCTGAGTGTGTGTTTGAGGCAGAGAAAGAGAGATTGTAAAGGGACAGATCTGACAAAACGGACACCCTTTATACCACAGGTGATATGTAAAAGACGATCAGACATGTACAGTGAACTGTCTTGGACAGCAGAGCCATTAGCAGATACCCGTTTATGCCCATCCACACTCCAAAGCCATAAATATACCTAAAAGTGTATCTGAAACAGGTCAATTGATAGAGCTCTACTTTTTCCAGGGTAGTTCAGAAAGGTCCTGTTAATGCAAGCAGGATTAACAACAACAAAGTGTAGCAGCTATTCAGAGCCGAAGGGTTAGGTACAGAGGAACAAAGCAGAGGTGAGAGTGATTGCGTGAGAGAGATAACATGGAAAGCGAAAAAAGAAAAAGACGGGTGAAGGACGACAAAGAAGGAGTGAGTTACTGTGTGGCTGGGTGCTGCTGGTGAGCATAAGTGCAAGTCCGCTGCTTTAACACAACTCTTCAGCTCCTCACCGTGCCAGTGGTGGCCAGTGCAGCATGCCTAAAACACACTCTGTTACTTAAGCACAAGACACACATATACTCGCATTCACGCTTTCACACACCGAAACAGCACATACACATACCAGCCAGGTCTCCGACCTTCTCCAGGTAGAGCACCGAACAAGAATACACTAAGACAGACAAAGACGTGCAAACACTAGTGTAAATGATATTTTACCCCGGGGCTTGGTTTGTTGATGGGACGTGTGTTGAAACGCTTTCATGAAAGCTCAGAATGACAAATGATTTTGATTAGATCACGGTCTATTGGATATTTTTAATTATTATGCTACTTATTATTTTGGAGTTCCACAGCTATTTTTAAAACATAGTTGCCCAAGCCTAAGAATACCCCTGTGCATCACTGCATTAAACCATAAAGCCTAACACTCAATATGTTGGCCCACATTTATTTTCTCGCTCTCAAACCTACATAACTTTCATAGCAGATACAGGAGAATTTATGACAGTCACAGCAAAGGAGTCAAAATGACATAGTTTGAATTACTGAATGATTTACCTTGAATTTAAAGAATAATTCTAATATTAAGTTAACAGAAAACTAATTTGTGAAATATTGCAATCATGAATATTACATGAAAATACAGTAATTACTTGGTTCATCCTTTTAAACAAACCCAAATATTTATGGAAACCAGATTACTTTTTAAAAGGCCCATATCCTACATTTTTCTTGTATTTTATTTATCTTCCTGAGTTCCAATTATGGCATACTTTTATCCACCGAAGAAATTATAGGATCATTTTCCAACACTCTTGGAACATTTTAAAGTGAAAAATGTTTAAACATATGGTCCCTTAAAAAACTAAAACAAATTTTACAGCATGGGGAAAATATGAATATCTAAACATGTTTTTGTTCACAAATAAAACAAGTTGCCCTGAAGCTTCACACAGAAATGGTATGTTTTGTATATAATTGCATATCAGTTTGTATCTATTGCTTGATCCTACAGTTTAAGGGGTCAGTAACTGAGCATTTCTGTTTATGTTGGGTGTTTTTTATCTGCTGAATAAAAATGCATGTTTCATAAAGTGAATGAAGGCCTTGCTGTGCTTTTCCTTTTTTTTCCAGAGCTCTGTAGGAATGAGCCTTCCCATCTGTTGGGTGGAGATGTAATTACAGCCTGTCGGACACTCAAGAGAGGACAAAACCACAGAGTCGGAGAGAGAGATGGGACAGCTGCAGAGACACTCCTTTGCTCTCTCACTTACTCAGCACAGCCACAAACAGAACATCGCAAACCAACTACTCCACCATCACCGGCTATTTACATCATTCAGCTACTGTACAACATACAAACCCACACACGCACACACACACACACACACACACACCTACTCACAAAAACACATTCAACACATCCACCACAGGCAGACAGTTCTACAGATTCAACTAAAGGGAGTAACAGAAGAAGCAAATACACACACTCATCAGGTGCAACAGTGCAGGTTTCAGTAGAACACCGAATATGAATATATTATACATGAAATATAAAACATTCAACACAGCTACACACATACATACACACACAACTTCTCTCCTAACTAGGCCTCAGCGATGTGTGGTCTGGTTGACAGGGGCTGTAGTCTGAGAGAAATTAAAACAAGAGGGCATCACAGCAGAAACATAAAATAGTTGGATGTAAGATATATTCATGGTTCCACCTAAACAAAGGGCAGAAGTCTCTCAGCATATTAAAACCAGAGCACACGAACTGAACGCACTCTGAGAAACACCATCAAAAACTCAAAACTTTGGGTCAGTGTGCCTTAAATCTATGAGGATATGTTTTGTATTAACATTCAGACATCCACCCCTAACACCAAATCTCTTATAATTATTGCATTTTCCAGAAATGCCTCTATGACATTTGTGCACCTGTCCTCTCAGATCAGGTGCTATTAATCAACCCACCATTAAGTACCTGAAATAGGAACACTGGAATATTAGTCAAAACAGAAATTGTTTAAAATGAGCATAAATATGTAAAAATCTCCTTTTTAAAGTGGAATTTGTATTATTTGTTTTATTTATATATAATTTTAAATCTCCAATCTTCTACAATTTCTTACTATGTTCAGTTGACACTTTTGTTACATACTAAATAATCACAACATTAAAACCACTGACCATTGAAATAAGTAACATAGATTCAAGTGCCTGTCAAGAGATATAGCCAAAATTGACTAAGTTTTAATGGCTAGATGACTCTTGTGGGGTCTTGTGGGGTGTTCGTACTATGCAGCATGAAGTTCCTACTAAAAGTGGTCCACGGAAGAACAACAAGTGAGCTGGTGACAGGGTCATGTTAGTGGGTAGTGAAGGGTGGTTTATCTGGTGAAATACCACAGAACAGTTATTATAACCCAGATGACTGAATAATTTAATGCTGGTTATGATAAAGAGATGTCAGAACACAGCTTGCTGCATATGGGGCTGTGTAGCCACAGCCCTTTCACAGTGCCTGAGCTGAGCCCTGCCCACTGCCAAGAGTGCCCACAATGGGCATCAGAACTAGACCACTGAGCAATGGAAGAGATTAAGTGACTGCTTCTTTTACATCTTGTGGATGGCTGGGTGCACATGTCCTGCTTACCCAGGGAAGAGATGGCATCAGGGTGCACAATGGGAAAAAGGCAAGCTGGCAGAGGCAGTGTGATGCTCTGGGCAATGTCCTGGTGCGAACCCTTGGGTTCTGGTATTCAAGTGGATGTTACTTTGACACATACCACCTACATAACATTGCTGCAGACCAAATACACTTCTTCATAGCAATGCTATTCCTTAATGGCAATAAGTGTCCTCTTTCACCAGCCAAACTGCAATGTCCTGCCACATTGCAAAACTGTTTAGCAATGAATTCAAGGTGTTCACTCAGGCATCAACAAAATCACAAGTCCACTTGTAATAGGTCCAAACTAGTGAACTAGTCAGTTCTTACATAATAACACCATAAACCATATTCGGTTGGTGTTTACACTAAAATGTTGGCCATCGTGTTCTGGGTTTTACAGTTTTGAGGTAAATGTAGTAAATCAGCTCTTTACAGACAGCCTAAGTCAATATATCATCCCTACAGAGCCTTAAACCATTGTGGTGAATTTATATGTTGCATTACACAATCAGAAATGGAAAAAGAAGGCTGACATGCACATGTCTGTTCTGAAAAAACAAATGAACACATAAGTCTGAATGATATTACACGCTAATCATGGAGTTTGAGTGTATGGCATTACCCATATTAATCCACTATCAATGTTTCTGTAAAAATTGTTTTTTACACCTGAGCTTCGCGCTTCTGCTTGTGACTGTGTATGGTCAATAAGCAATATGACACTTCAGAAGAGATTCTTGATGTATATGAATATGAATGATATATAAAATAACTATTTATAGAAAGATTTACCATGTTCACTTTCTTCCATTGGTCACCAGGATTAAATAAATCACCACACAGAATTAACAATGAATAAAACTGTTTATTGATTAAGGAGAGTATTAAAATTGAAGTTAGCAAAAATATATGGGCACAAATGTGAGACCTTCACAATTATTAAGTGCACAATGTGAAAGCTTCACAACTTTGCCATGGCACAGTCAAGAATAGGGATTAATGGCAAACAGAGAATATGTACTGCAGTGTCTCTGACGTCCTTCAGCTAAAAGTATGACATATTATCTGTGAAAAAAGAACAGAAATAGAATTGCTCTTGTAGAACAGATTGCTTTGTTTTCTCAGTGCATCAGTGCATCTCTCTGGCATCAAACTGCTCAACAAGTCCAAGAATGATGCTGCAAAAACTTAGCAAGATCTAATAGTAATGAACAAGATATAGGGAAAACTACTCTATGGCTTTAACAAATTTATATGCTTCCACAGAAGATGGGGAGTCATTGTCCATGAACTAAAGGTGAAGACCACTGTGAAGACTGAGGATATGACAAATCCTGTTTGAAAATGATACATTCTCATTCTGAACCTGTTAACTCATGTGCTTTTAAGTGACTCATTTCAGGCCATGCAGCTAGAAAATGTGCATTTGATATTACTAATCTGACTTATCTGATCCAATTAATGTTATCTGCTTTTAATTAAAGTATGATGCAGTAGAGCAAGCAGGCAGAGAAAATGGCTCATTATGCCTGATGGAGAAATGTAATTGGGTCAGGCTTTTCAGGCTAACAATGCTGGTCCAGGATCAGCTCCTTTTAAACACCCATTAGGACATCAAAGGGAAAAAACGATCCTACATCGGCACTCTCTCTAAAGTATGAAAGAACCACACCCCAGAGAGTACAATACAGAAACAGCCGGGTCTGACAATGTTGGGGCCCTATAAAAACTATTTTTTACACTGTGTGTCGTGTCATTAGATGCTGCCAGTGTCAGGTTGACTGGGTTGATGGTTATTTGTTTTTGGAGGAGGGGTATTTTTGTTTTGCTGAAGACTCGTATTTGGGTTTTTTTTTTATAGTAAATAAAAAAGGATTCACTGTCATGGGTTTTCCTCTATTTCCATGACCAGAAAGACAGCTGCACTTCATCTTTTCTTTAAAACACTGACACCCAGGGCCCCTGCATAATTTTTGGGACCCTAATTTGAATACATGGCCAACAAGCTCAGAATAGAGGGCTTGTTCAAAAAGATTTTATGTTAAATTTAAGGTGGACATGAACCGAATACTAAGTTACTGTGCTCTCTACAATTGCTGAGACGCACAATTAGCTGAGTAAAAATAGGGTCGAGCTGCATGGCTTCCATTCGAGAGGCTAAAACTCACCGTCAGGCTCAGAGTCGCTGTCTGCGAGGGCTGGAATGCGCACTAGGATCTGTCTGTGGTCCCTCTGCACCACCAGCTGCAGCTTCCCCCGAGACTTCTCAATCAGTTTCCCCGCATCTGTCAGAGACAGATTCTCAGTCACGGTCCCATTAATCTAGAGAAGGCAAAAACATTTTTTTAATTAAATCCTTGTTGGATTGGAAATGAGTGGGATCAAATTCTGTTACTTGTCCGATCAGAGTAATTATTAATTATAATAATTTGAGATTTGATGAATCAAATCTGGTGTGCTAAATGAGAAACTATGTAGTGCTGTGGCCCCATCAAATATGGAGTTCAGCACACCTGGTTTTGTTAATGACAATTAGATAAATCTTTAGCAACAATGGTTCTACAGAAAATTCGAAGTTCTTAACACTTAGATGATGCAGTTATCGCAAGCAGTAACAGTGTGGAATTTTCAGTGTGACTATTTCTCACTTGTAGGTCAACAAGTTGAGAAATTTAAGGTCAGCGGCAATTTTGTGTCTGTAAGCAGAAGAGATATTTTATAATACAAATTTGATGAAGACAGAAAAACTCACGAGGCATCTTTCTTTATTGGAACAAATTGCCAGATGAACACGTTTTTGAAATTTCATGGTAAAAAAATATCATGAGAAAAATGCTTTCAGGGCATGGAAGGCCAATGTGTAAGTTCTTTATTGTGTAACTGGATGTATTAATTTACGTTCAATTATGTTCAATTACAGCCATACGACAGTAAAAATGACTGTCTTCTGAGCTCTATGAAAATATATGCAGAGAAAAGAAACAGACATGTTGTCGGTGGCTTTAATACAGCAGGATCCTGCGGTGAATCAAATTAGATTCTGAACATGACTCATTATGCTCTGAGAATGATACCATTATGCATCAGGTCTGATAGGCACCTTGAGAATGATGTCTCCCTCCTGTAGGCTTCCGTCTCTGGCAGCGAGTCCAGTGCTTGTCATCTCTTTGATGAAGATCTGGCTGCCCAGTCGGAGACCATACTCTGTAATAAAGCATTAAAAAAGCTACTCACTGTTCAATGATCTTAACCACAACCACGACAACTCGTATATCAAACTCAATCACTTTCAACATGATCTGAACTACAATGACCTCAAGTTCCATAGTAACAACCAGACCTGAACTGCAATGACCCCAGAATCAACCACAATCCAGCCCAGCCTGAGGCAAGTTACTTCACAGCCCAGCAAAGAGCATTACAAAGCAAATCAAATCAAGGCAAATTTAGAGTATTGATCCCCCTTGATACAACTTTGTACACCACAGAAATTCTCTAGCATCAAAGCTGCCCATATGAAAAAGAATACTAAAACAGTTCTCCAACAAGAATAACTAGAACTCACGTGTAACCCAATTCATTCTATAATGTATATATATTGCTAAACTGCTAGAAGAATTCAACAAAACAGTAGGTTATTTAAGCCTTAAGCCATAACATGTAAGAAGCTAGTTGCCTTTCCCTGCGAAAAGAAGCAAAAAATTATGATTTGTGAGTAAGCAGTAAACAGAGTGGTGTTGAGCTTTCGTCCAGTGGTCCACCCGGCAAGCCATGTGCTATTAGTCTCTGGTGAAAGATGAGGGGAGATGAGGCATTACATGCAAAATCGAGAGACATGTTCTCTCCTTGGCAATCGCTTGACTGAGTCGCCATAAATAAATCAGTTTAAAATACCACCATGGCTAGCCGAGAGAAAATAACAGCCTATATACCAGAGAAAGGGAAAGAATGACAGACAGGGTGACAGAGATGTTAGCGGACCTCATTGTAAACTTTAGAAGTCATTTCATTAGGCATCTGCGGTGCTAAGTAATTTTACCACATAGTCAACTCTCACAAGTGTTGGCAATCATTACCAACATAGTCTGTCCTTTCTCAGTCAAGATCTGCTAATGAAAAAGGACCTCATTAAAGTTATTAATAATAATATTACATTTTATTTATAGGCACTGTTCTAGTACCCGAGGACACATGGCTGTAGTTTAGAACACGGCTGCACTACATAAGGATTCGGGGCCTTACAGGCCTTAAGCTGGGCTTGTGACAATCATTACATGATCACTTCATCGCATTTATTTAAGACCACTGCACTTACTAAAGCCGACAGCAACTACTTTCAACAGCTTTCCTTTTCATATGTTTACAATGAAGCAATCAGAATAGGAGTAGAGTGGTTCAGGCAAATACATATAATAATAACAATAATACATTGATGGAAAACAAAATCAGAAAACAATTTTTTTCAGACATGTCCTGTGTCCTATTAAAAGTCCTAATATCGTGTTCAGAGGGTAGCAGTTAATAATGTTTGTTAATTTAAGCTAAAGCTGTGTCTGTTGTCAGGTGGATAATAAGCTCATCAGCCAATTCGTTAAATTCAAGACAATTCATACAGGAATTCATGACTGTGTCTGCACTACCCGCAGCAAACTCCATTAACTACAGTTACACCGCTCACAGCAGAGTTTAGAACCTCCCCTGTTCCAGCTATCTAACCTGAACTGTGTTTTGTTACACCAGAACTGGATTTGGGCTGCCACTTGTATTAATAATTGAGTGATCTAGAAATTATTTTGACAGTTAATCCAGTATAACTCATACACACTAACACATCCTTTACCCTCTATGTCATTCCCACCGCAAAATCATAACTGATGTGTTAGACTAGATATGGAGGAGCACTCCTTTGTCTCTAGTTCTAAAACCTGACCTCTTCCATCCAACAGTAGGTTTATTATCCAGCGACTCGCTTTAACAATTAACTACTGAAAGTAAGAGGGAAGAAATGCAGTTTTGAATGTGAGGTTTTTGGCATTTCAAGGATTAATCATAAAATAATTTATACCTTGACTCCAAACTATGCACAGATACTCTCAAAACTTGATATAAATATGCATCTTGAATAAATATCTTGTTTCTCACCTTCATTAGGGCGGTTCTTCACCAAAAGCACATTAATGGGTGTATCCAGTGGTTCCAGGTTGCCCCAGTCTTTCCGATGCCCCCTACTGGGAGAGGGTGAGTGATCTTGCAGCCGGTCTCTGCTATGACTCCTGGCCATCTTGTCATCTGAGCGTGGTTCGTACCTCTTTGAGTCGTATCCTGGTCCCGGGTCTCTCCCGTAACTTCCTGCAGGACTAATTCCTCCCCCACGACCATGCTGCTTGTGGTAGGCGCTCGCTGGGCTGGTGTCACGCTCTAGTGTGCGTCCCCGGCTCCCATCCCGCCGGTAGCTCCTTTCAGGGCTGGGGGATCTCTCTAGGCTGCGGCCACGGCTGCGCTCCCGCCGCCCCGAATCATAGTCCTGTCTGCGGTAGTCTGGTTCCAAGTAGCCCATGCGGCCTTTGTCCAGACTCCGGTTACGCTCGCGCTCGCGGGGGTAGCCCAGGCCCCCGTTGCCCCTTGGGTATTCTGAGTCTGCATCACTGTGCGTGCTGCGGTTGTCCTCAGCATAGTAGCTGGACAGGTTGTAGTCCCGGCTGTCCCTGTCTGGTGAAGGAGGGCGCTTAAGGACTGCAACCTTGCGAGGCCTCTTAACTGTCTGCAGGGAAGTATGCAAACACAATGCTGGTATGATGCAGGCAACAAATCTACGTAAATTAATTAACACAACACTTTTACAGTAGTTTGGGCAACCTTATACAAACTTTTGCTAACAGGAAATGTAGTTGATCAACCAAAGCATGTATGGTGTTGGATGTTTACTTATTTGGTTTGACAAAGGATCTACCAGGCCAGTGTATAGACATTTTAACATTACGTAAACGTATTCATCATGTCTCAAACCATTTCAAAGTATGAAGAAACCTCAAACTGACCTGCTTATGTGGTACTAACCTATTGTTGGACCATACAACATACACAGTTCAGGCTTCAAGGTGGTTATTACTATTGCTTTCATCTACTATTGTCTGTTTCAAGACAGGTTTTATGCACAATATGTCTACAAGGTCATACAGAACTCACATAAGCAAAGCAAATAGAGATTACTTAGCAACTCAACATGGATTTTGATGATTTAGGCATGTAAACTGCTTTATATGAAACTGGTGGCATGAGATTCCACAGTCCAGTTCTAAGATTCCAGCTAGATAAGCTGCTTAGCTTCAGAGCAAATGTAAGGAAGTAAGCTTCAAACATGTCTATGATGAGTAACTAAATTTAGGGTGAGAGATAAAATGTTTTTAAGCACAAGAAATCTCAGAAGGTTTGGTCGGAGATCCACAGGCATGCAGGAGAACCAAGCAGGTTTTGCACAGGCCCGTCTGAAGCCTACTCACTATTTTGGCCACTTTCCCACATTTTCGCAGCTGCTGCACAGCAAAGGAATGAGGCACGTTATCCATTGGGATGGCATTGACTTGCATAACCCGGTCATTCTCACTGTCAAAAATCAGAAGAAAACGGAGTCAAACTCTGGCTAAAAGAAAGGCTGTCTGGACCATATAAACCAAACTACGAAATAAACACATTATGTCTAGTAGTTAACTGTATGCAGTTGTTAAATGGTACCCAGAAATGTTAAAGAATAAACCGACAAAAAATTGTGAGATGCACAAAATGCACCTGCTGAAAATTGTGAGTGTAAGTGTTTGTGCTGTAGGCGTGCGGAAGGGTGTACGTACTACAGCAAACCATCAGCTGGGCCACCCTGCAAAACATCAGACACGATGATCGAGGTTTCACCACTGTCCACATTGGGGTTGTCCTTGCCCCCAGAAACAGCTATCCCAAAACCCATCTTAGCATCCTAAGAGAGAGAAAGAGTTAAAATGAAGGAACGATAGCAAAAACCTCTGCTCTGTTATGACTCTAACAGGAGTAGAAAATCAAGTACATAGACATGTAATGTCCATAGATAAACATATGCAGTAGAAAGGGCCAGACTGAAGCACTTTGTTTAAATGTGGCCCTGTCATACACTGATACTTTTATCTCAGTAGTAATATCTTCCTACCTACTGTTGCTGGAGAAACAAGTACACAGACCATGCAAACTCATAAAGCAGGGTTTAGCTAGTGCTGAAGTGTTATCCTATATTGCATTCGTGCAGGCTGGAGGGCTATAAAGCATGCTGGTACTTGACATAGGACATTTAAACCATTATATGTTTTAAACTTTGTGGCAACAGTTATGGTTAGGCTTTTTTCTGTTAGAAAATTACTGCCATTTGCATCTGGACATTCTCTTCCAAACAAATGTTGGCTGACAAATTGACTGGGCAAATTCCCACAAACATGCATCTTAAATAAAACAGTGGAGACTGTTACAGTCACAAAGCAAGGGGCAACTGTGTAGTGTATAGGTGAATTTTACACCAAACAAAGCTCTGCACCGTGATTGACTCCAATAATTTTGTAAAATATACAACCCATCAGTTTTCAAATATAAAAAACACTGCGTCTACAGTCATAGACCTTCTGAAAGGTGTTTCATTCTGAACGTCGCTGATACTATAATTGTGTTTTCATTAACTTAAATGAGTTAGCTTTAAATAACTTTAAAGTCTTTAAGTCAAATAGCCTAGCAACACAGAAATCTGTCTTCTCCTCAAGGGCTCAATTTTTAAGCATTACCACAATGCACTTGACCTCATGCTGTGGAAAGGAGACACCATGTTCACTGAAAACATATTCACTGGCCAGATAACAAGCTTCTGTCAAACTGGTTTTGGAGGGGTGGGTGTGGTTGAATGGGTGGGACAACCTTAGGGTAATGAGTACTGGTCAGATACGCAGCTTTTTTCAAGTGACCACAGCAAAGCACCGTGACCTGCTAGCATCCTGATCTTTACAAATCTCACCCAATTCAGTCTGTTTTGCCCCTCTGCCCTGACCTTCATGTTCCTGAAAATGACAACAGTCCCTTTTATCAGACATGACCAAGCACAGTTCAACACACCAAGCTATTTCCTGGATGTGTTAGACAGCGAGATGGCACCAGATAGTTTGTGTGTGTGTGTGTGTGTGTGTGTGTGTGTGTGTGTGTGTGTGTGTGTGTGTGTGTATGTGCTTATATGGCTGTGTAAACAGCTCTGGCCCACTCTGTGATTTCTCATGCTGAAGATGAGAGGAGCTTTTCCTGTGTGGCGAGAGGACAAATGAACATGTCCGTTTTACAGAAAGGGGGAAAATATATACAGAGAGAGGGAGAGAAAGACTGAAACCTGCAAATGGGCCTGAAAACACAATCAGAAAAAGAACAATCGAGCCATGTCATGAATCTCATTTTTGCTTGCAAAGCTACATTTACATTTTAAAAGCATAATATGAACATTGCTAAGGTCTCAAAATGCACCATTCAACCAGGCCTTACGTAGAAATGAGACCAAAATATTTTGAGAAACGAATTATATAACAACATGACTGTGATTTGTAATAAAGCCTTTCATGGTCATTCGGTTTTCTGTCAGAATCCACCCTACCAAATACACCATAGGTTTGAAAAGGTAAGCATGTCCATTGCCAAGTGTTGCCTTGTCCGGTATAAAGCCCCTATCATTAGGCATTCTATGGAGTGATAGAGGTCTATTAATTATTTGTGATCATCCAGTTTCTGTACCAGACATCAGAAATTCTTTTGTATGTAAACAAAATCTAATCTTCATATTCTATCATTTAATGTTGAGAATATAATCTTATTATTTTAGTTATTAATATTAGAATTTTGCTGACATGGTAATTATTAGCACCAGGCATATGTCTAGCTTGAGGGCAAGGGAGACAAGGCCCTTAAGTGGGGGACAGAGGGACTTGACGAGCCAGCTCATTCCTAGGCTCCCTCCTTTAGCCGGGCTGGAAAGTTCCTCCTGTGTTCCACCCGCTTTCTGCTGCCAGCCTGAGCAAGGAGATTGGAACTTGAATAATCTCCCCATACAGGAAGCTCAAGCATGCTGCACATGTAAGATATAGTGACTTCAAGTAGTGATATAGTGAACTTCAAAGTGGAACTGAACAAGGGACTGAAAGTGAAGTGAAAATGACCATTCTGACAAACGTGAACACAGCACAGCAGAGTGTGAACAGCAGGAACTTCTTCCTCTACATTTAACCCATTCATCAAGTGAAGAAGTGGCCAGCCAGGAACACAGCGCCCTGGGAGCAGTGTGTGGGGACATTGGTGTGTGGGAACCAAAGACTTCCTGAACCTCTAGGCCAACAGTAAATTGAATACCAGTTTTGACCAAGTGAACCACCAGCTGAGTGGGGGAAACAATGGGCTTAAATGTAGGATTAAATAATTAAGGTTTTGTGAGATAAATGAACTCATATCTGACCCTGAACATAGTAAACAACAGACACAAAGGAAAGCAGAGTCAGAAAGGAGAAATCCCAGCACAGAAGGCTAAGAATGGCTGAGTTGAGGGAAGTGATCTCTCTGAGTAGTGGTTCTTCAGATTCTCAGAGGGGGACTTGAAATAAACCCATAAAGAACGAGAGAAACCCTGAGAGGGATCCTTGAGTTTGGGCTTTACCAATTATCGGCCAGGGTTGTTTTGCACTCTTGAAAAGAGAATCAAAGACTGAGCAGTGGCACAATTGGTGAGCTTCCCCTTAGCAGCGGGTCAGACCGGCATTACTGACTGTATCCTAAATTTGGAGGAACAATTCTGTGCCTGTCTCTCCTGTCCCACACTCTAAAAAATCTGCAGTTACTCAGATTGTTGAGTTTACATTAAATTAAACCATAAGCTGACCAAACATTTGTAACACAGCAACAACAAGAAAAAGAACTTCCCTTTACTTCATAATCTAACTTGGTGTAATATCAAAATATGATTTTTCACTATTTACAAATTGTGGGGCAATTTGTATATAATACTGTACACCAAGTTAGATTATTAAGTACAGGGAAGTTTAAAATTTTTTGTAGTTGCTCTGTTTAATATGTTTGGTCAACTTATGGTTTAAATTAATGTAAACTTAACAATCTGAGTTTCTATCCAAAAGCTGAGTTTACTCGGAAGTCTGTATGCATAATGTTGACTTTTACTGCAGATTTTTTACATGTGACCATGTGGCATCCCCCAATTTTTTTTCTTCAGGAGACAATGAGACTAGTGACTGATAAACAATGTTAAAAAATAATAATACAATTATATAATAAGTATAATTAATACAAATATAAAATTCTGCTTTATCTCTTTGGGGCAACATTGAACCTGTATGCCAATGTGACCATTTCCATGCATGTTGATTGATTTGTCTGTACACTGTGCTTCAAGGCTGGGGGGCTAGTTCAAATCCTGCAGCAGGCTTGTTTATAAAAGCATTAATCCATCTATGTTGTGAATGTGCAGGAGGACAAAGTCTCTCTCCGTCTATAAACACTTCTGCTCCTCTGGACCAGCAACTGTCACAAAGTTACTCTAACAGCTGTCAGTGTAGTATAGTGCCACAGCTGATATCTAACTTCTCTTTTACTTTCAAGCCCTGAACCTAATCAGTAAAATGTAACCGGTTACTGAAACAATCTACATGAAGGGGCAACACTGTGGCCCATGCCAAATACTCCATATCTCCTAGCACAACAGACTTGATTAAGTGATTAAAAAGTCATTATCATAGGCAGAACCTATAACTAATTGCATGAGCCAGCATGTTTTGATCCTAGTCGAGGAGGAAGAGTGCCCTGCACATTTGAGTTCTTTAGATTTGCTACACCCATCAACACAACTCAGTGAGGGGTGGTTAATAAGCTGATTTGTTGGATCAGGTGTGTTGGGAGCAGTGATTAACACCAAAATGTGCAGAGTAGTGTGCCTCCAGAACCAGGGTTATTAAACACTGGTATAACATTGCTTCCAGACAAAAACTGTATTTTTATTTTTGTCTTTTTGTAAGATAATTCGAAAATGAATGGGAAAATGAAACATCCACCAGGAATGATCTCCAAAAAAATAGCTCAGACTAAAATAGCTCATTTTTTAAAAAACATCAACATGACTATGAGAGCTACACTATGTGCTATTATACACATGGCAATAGGCAGCAGTTGTAACTAATATAATCACAATGTGATTTAATCTGCTCACATGCCATGTCAAACGTGTCCACTCTCCACCTTTTGTTGCAGGGAGTAGCGGTCCCAAAGGCTTTGATTCAATAAGACACTGTATATTTGATTTATTATACATGTATATACTCAGACAGACAATAGAATCCCAGCAAGGAGCAGAATAGTAAGAGGAAATAGTGCTAGAGAATGGAAAGTAGTTACACACCCGCTGCAGAGTCACAGTGTACTGCTCCCACACCGTCTCCTCCATTCCTGAGCTCTGAAGAGAAGAAAAAAAACCAACACTTTAATTATGCTGATAATAAAACTACATTTAACGTACTTACTAAATATGTGTTTAACAGCACATGGGATTTTCTGGATTACCGTGATCATTGTCACATGATAGTTCTCTGATAGTTCTGAGCTCTAATTACCATTTCATTTTCTTTAATTCAGAAAGTCCCATTGATTATTGCACAAGCTGCTCTTATAAACTACAATAGTAAAATAATCTACTGTAGACACACAATCTAGGCTGTAAATAACAGGACACACTTTCTGTACACCAGCATGTCAGAATAGAAATGAAACAGTAGACAAAAGTTCCAAGTGTAAAATGCTTTCATTTCTGAACTTATCAAAGCTTAGTGAAACACTGATCAAGAATGTATGTATTTTAGAAGCTGAATAATCCTGATTATGAGAACTAATCAATAAATATGGTCTTAAGCATCCGGTTACGTTAGCCTTAACTGACAGTTCATTATGTTTTCTCATCTCTCCATTGTTCTGACCACAACAATATACCCCCAAAACTGCAAAAATGTACCCTAAAAACTGCAAAAATGCTGAAGCTCGGAGCTAATTTGACAATAAATTAATGCATACATAAATGAATGAATTATTAAATGAATGAAACTACCAAAAACCTGCATCTGTCCAATTACTTACGGATCACATCCTCTGCTAAAATTTTACAAAATGCACATACATTTTAAATCAGGGCTACACATATTGCCCACAATATTACTGATCAGTGGTCCAATCATTTAGTGCACTGAGCAAGACTGTGGTCAGGTAAACAAAGTGGCAGAAATACTGGTAGAAATCCTGTCTTGGTCGTACTGTCACTTTTCGTATGTCAGTTAAGGGCTTATTTAGAAGATTTTTAATTCATTTAATGGGCACATTGACCAAAAAACAGCGAGACAGAGAGACTTAGAGACCATGTTTACTCCTGGCATTAACATGTGTCCTGGGTGGTTCGATCATAACACTATAGTTGCAAATAGTTTCCAGTGAATCGTGGAAGCGTGATGCATTGGATAATCTGATCACATAAATTATTTGTAATGTGAAAGTGTTGTGATTTGTTTCTGAAATCAATCAAGGACACAGGACCTGTGTCACGATAGCAAAGACAAAACACGTGCATAGCTTCTTTCTGTATCTTTCTGTTTTCTCTCTTTTATTTACTAATTTTGTTGGCAATCCATATGATTTAAACATGTGGACTGATACACACAAACTGACATCAAACAGAGCCACAGTAAATGCAGATTATACCTTTCCTTCAGTCGGGAAATCTAATTGCAAACAGTCATTGGAGACGCAGTAGAGACCAATGGAATACCACGAATAAACAAACTGATCAGACTACTCAAGAGTGAAGTAAATGGCACTTATAAACAGATCCTGAGAGACTGAGGGACTGGAACACTCTGGTGTAAGTGATGTCACAACATACATACATACATACATACATACACTCAAAAATTAATACATTCATTCATTAATTCGCTTTCTGTGACCACTTAATCCTTACTAGGTTTTCAGTTACTCAGAGCAAGGCAGGGTGCACACAGCTCCCATTCCCTCACACAGTCACACCTACGGTTGATTTAGAATCCCCAATGCACCTAAGACACATATGTTTGGACTGTGGGAGAAACTGGAGCCTCCGGAGTACGTTGTAACAGCAACATCATAGTTAAAACAGATGTTACACAGCTTTTGACACAGAATGTCCTGTATGTACCACTCTGCCATTAAAAGAATGAAAAGCTTGCATTAAACTAGCAGATTAAGTCAAAACACTCATAAAACAATGTCTCAAGCATCAGGCAGCCTATTTCTAACCGTGTCATGCGAATACATTCTGCGAAGGCACATAACTCTTCAGGCGTTTAGTTGTTATCAACATCACTGTGAACTCACCACAGGTTCTGTCTCAGCTTAAAGAAAGAGTGGAATTGTCTTTTATAAATAGAAAGGAGGAAAACAAGAAATTTATCAGTGAAATAAGATAATGATAAAATGGACGAAAACAGCTTAATCCATTTTTTGGTACTATGTAGTTTATGCAGTTATTATAAACTGGCTACTGTTTACTGAGTTAATTGGCTAGTCTCTCTATAATGTTTTTTTTTTTTTTACAATCTTAGCATTCAGTTATTCAGTGTTCTGCAAATAAGGATGATATCTGTGACAAACTTAAAAAGTGATTTATGACAATGAAATCAAAATGCCTCTATCACAGACTGATTTTGTAAACACATCCAAACACACTGTTGAATATTTCTCACATACTCTCAGCTCGAGGGTGTCACTGTTAACTGATAAAGAGATCAACAGATCCACATCGATAGTGCTGATGGCAGACCCAGCATAACCCACAAACTCCACATTCACACCAAGATCATGACCCAAGTGCCCATAGTGGCACCACACAGAGATAAGCAGCAATGGACTTTCACCCAAACATTATTTTAATTTAAAGCAGACCACTTTATTTCAGTCAACATGTTTATCTAACTTGTACCCAGTTCTAAAAATGACCCAGGCCACAGATTTCGGAGAGCTGTAACCTTTTCTCCAGATTTTTTTTTACCCCGTGACACACATGGTTATATAATAAACAGGCCCTTTCATGAGACACAGTGAAACACAAGATTTACTAAGCTCTTTAAGAAAATAAATAATGCATTAGCCATACAATATCTTTTGAATGTAAAGCAGCAAGAATCTTTTTGGAGATACTGTCTGGGCGTTTGTCATTTCAGGTCTACAGGAAATCGTGGTGTCAGTCATATGTGATTATATTTTCTTTATAATGTCCAAAACGTTACAAGATATGTCAGATTTGAATTTGACAGTTTTTTTTCAAGTCAACAATTAATGGAGACCCTGGCTTGAAGTTGTTCCTAGTGTTAAAACAACAACAATTGCCACACTTGCTTCCGGCATCCTATTATTCCTTTCTGACTCCAAAAAGTCAACTGTGTCCAATTCCAGCACAGTCATTATTGTGGTAAGGGGAAGTGGATTTAAAAAAGTGTTTAAAATATTTATAGAAAGAACATGCATTCATTCACAGAAAGACATTCCAACCCGTTTGCTTTTCTGCGGGAGGTGCATAATAAATAATATTCTGCTTACTTCTCTGTTCTCTTTCTTTTCTTCATTTTTGCCTCACACCCTAAACAAACATGCACATGCACACACACACACACACACACACACACCCACACACACACACACACACACACACACACACACATACACACACACACCTACACC
>JBBMFX010000016.1:12007203-12031041 GCA_037832545.1 Rhabdalestes septentrionalis | reverse complement strand
AATGTAAAAAAAAAAAAGATTAACGGTAACTGCCTCCTAACCCACACACTCACCCATGCACTGCAGGGGTGAGGGTTTCCTCTGGACTATAACGGGCCTAACACAGTGAGGCCCAACCAGAGAATCATCAGCTTTTCCATTATCCTTTAATGAGTTCAAAAAAATTTTGTTCAGTTAAAAAATGCTAATACTACATCAATACTCCATGCTTAAATCACCTTATAAATAAGTCATAAATATAACTGGATATTATGTTTTTGTCAATATATAACTCTGTTTGCTATAAAAACAGCTTAAACATGCAGTGTCAGAAAGCCCATAACAAACCCAAAAACCTTGCATTCACCTCGTAAAGACATTCCTTGAAAGAGCAGGGCCCAGCCCTGGTAAATAAAGAAGCAATCTGAACTGGATCTTAGTGAGCAGAGGCGGCCTAAGACCCAGTGGGCTGGGGGGTGGGGTAATGTCCGTTTGAAGACAGTACAGAGGAACTGCATCTTAGTGCAGTTTTGAACCTCAGAGCCATGTAGTGGTGAGAAAGCAGACTGCTGCGTTTTGGCTGAAAGTGCTGACAGAGAATGCAGCACTAGCTATTTCTAAACTAGAGTGCTGGTTGACCTCGAAGCGCTAAAAGATGACCAGTGTGAAGAAGGGTAAGACAATTGAGTGATTCACAATATACAGCTTAAAAGAATGTAAATGAAATGAGAAATAAATTACATTCATGAATAAAATAATTTTGACAAAGTACAGGGAACTTTTATTATTAAACTCATATTACACAAGAGGTGTTATTAGAAAACCTAATAATCATGCTAATTTAAAGTGAAATAGAAAATCTTAATGCATTTCCAGTGTATGCCAACAGATAAGATGAGACATAGAATATTTAGTTAGGAAACATTGTATGAGTGAGTCTTGAGACTTTATCCACTGGGATTAGACTGAATCATGGGAAGCATGTGTTGGCAGCATGTCTTTGGCATGCAGCTATCAAGATCCTCTAGTAACGTTCAATATTATTCTTCAAAGTAAAGCATTTATTCATTTAATTGAAAAAAAATACAGCGTCCTAAGTAAAAGCTATATATGCCACTAGTTATAATAATGTAAGAAATTTTGTATATGTACATTTTATAAGATTCGAATGTTGACGTTTAAGCTTGAAGTACCAGTAACTCCAGTCTGTAAAAGTGTACACCAGCTAACACATTAAAAACCCCATGAGATCAATGTTAAGTTCATGTTTGTTTATAGACATTCACTAGAATGAAAAAGCTCAGGAATGTCTGTCCAGAAACTCAAGACACTGTATTTTCAAAGCATGTTCACTGGATACTCCCTTTAGACTCAAGCATGCTGGTGAAATGATGGTGAAATGATTTATGTGTGTTACAGGTCTTCTTGAGCTCTTGTGAAACGTAAAAAGTGACTGAGTCCATTAAACGGGTGATGAAATTTGCATGGTGCAGCTTCATAAATCTGCAGTGGTCCGCTCTCCCTCCTCCACAGAGCAGCTCTCCTCTCAGAGACGCTCACTGTTCCAGCCCGGCCTGAGACTTGTGATGGGGTTTTATTATGGAACAAAGGATGGCATTGAGTGGCAATGACTCAAAACGTTGGCGTAAACAGCCTCATATTCATTCCCCCCATCCCTCACTTTCCTGTGACTCGCTGCTCATATTTCTCCTCCTCCTCCTCCTAGCTGCCAGGCTGAGACCAGCTCACTAACTGCGAAACAATACGATTTGTTAACATGTTTGGAATTCCTCAAGTAAGCAGTGAATAATGACAGGCTGCATACATACAATGGTAAAATAAAGAAACTAAAAAAAATCAAGAAAACAAAAAAATTCTAACTAGAACTTTTACCCAAACATATTCTTTAATTTTATACAAAATGAAAATGTGGTTTTACAGGTTAAAATGGTTTCATTTAAAATATGGAATGAGTTAGATGCTCTAAATGTTTTTTTTTCACAACAAGAAAAATCCAGGCTCCAAAATCCATAAGGAATCGTTTTTAAACTTTAAAGAAAAAACAGCATGAACGAAAATTGGCCAGCATTGCACAGTATTGTTCATGAACTGGATCTTAGACTTCTTGGGGCAATGGCTTCTCTTAGGCAGGGCTCATTCACTATCTGTTATGCTATCAACTGTATGGGATCCGTCTATTGTTCCTATGACCCTCTGGAGGAAGTTACAGTTTGCAAGAGCCAATACACTACAGTACAGCCAAAGATGCTGCCATAATGAAAAAAACAAAACACTTTGCCATTTTTTGCCACTACAGCAAAAGACAAAGTATGTTTTAGTTCATGGTAATAGTTACGTTGTCAGTCACAGAAACGGCAGCAGTATGCGGCACCCTGCTGCCAAAGAATTCAATGCTGCCAAAACTTTTAAAGTGAACGAGGAAAAGCCATGCCTAATTAAACCTGCTTCCCTGGGGAAATCAAAATATAACAAAGACTTTCCCACTGTCCTAAAAACAAATGCCTAAAGGCTTTAGCAAACTTCCTGTTATTGTGAAGTAACTGGAGTGTGCTGAATATAAATTGGTTTAAATGAAGTCAAATTAGCGCAGCCATAAATTTAAACAGCGAAGATCACCACCCTGATGAAATGAGTCACGAAGACAGACTTTCCTTAGAGAAGTTCTTTGAATTCTAGCATGTCTCCTGTATGAAACAGGAAGCTGACATGCAGTGGAGAAGAGGACTTGCTGAAAGAAGAGGTCAGTCTAAACCCTGTCAGATTATCTCGCCCGTTATCTCTTTGAGAGCCTTCAGTTTTGATTGCGCAGTCCGATGTGGGTTTGTCCCACGGACCTTCTGAACTCATGGGCATGGTGGAGATCAGAGAGAACGCCTAACAGCAAGGGAAGCTGTCTGTAAACTGTTTTCATCCTCTGGGCATGAAGATAGGCCTAATCAGATTCGTCATGCTCACAGAGGAAATAACAAATTATGTCACACAACTCTAACCAAGCAATCTTAGCGAAAAACATCGCTTTTTCACCTAGTAAGGGCATGCACTCTGTGGACCACCAGATCAGAAGAAGTTGCTAAATGAACAAAATATATAGAATAAGACAGCTACCACGAAAACCCTCTATATATTCCCCACCGTATTACCTGGCTGCTTTATTTTCACCATCAGTGAAGACAGTCCCATGCAGTCTATAAAAGAAGCTGACACTAATGCTGTAAAAGGACTAAAAGACAAAAATAGACCCAGCGTCTTGCTGTTGGGGAGAGAAAAAGACAAACAGTCTGAGCTAATTGCCAGCTGCAGTGAGAAGTATTATCCTCCCACCAGCCTATCAGTGTGATCACAAACACGAGGAATAGATCAAGTTGAGTCTATTAATAGTTTTCAAACAAACAGTATCGCTTTAACAAGGCTTTCAAAAGCAATCTCCTGAAGTAGGCATTTACATACAGCCCAGCTCAGATCTGAATATTTGAAGATGTTGTCTGACATGTAATACAAAGAGATAAACAAGGTTCCTGCACTACTACTTGTTTTAGTATATGCATGGCAGACCTCTTCTATTAATAGTACTATCGATTGGGTATGATTTTTCCTCTAGGACAAGACTGATGCAAACCTTTTTTGATTGATACTGATATTTAACGAGCTATTATTCATTTTTTACTTATTTAATTTACATATAAATCCATTAAATCTATATTTAAAAGAGTCACTGGTTTTTAGTAAGAGTAATGACTAATACATAAGAATAACACCCTTAGATCACATTTAGCAGCTCAGCCTGTACAGTCTCTTGATTCGGTAATTAAAACCACAGTAACAGACAGGAATTCCAGGACCCAAGGTTTCCCAGCAGAAGGTTGCTCAGAGCATCACACTGCCTCCACTGCCCCTTTCCACAGTGCAGCCTGGAGTTCCTCCTTGTCAAGACAAGTGACACACACACACCTGGCTGTCCACATGATGTAAAGGAAACATGATTCACCAGGTCACCTCTTTCCATTGACCCAGGGTCCATTTCTGGTATCATGCTCACTGTACGCAGAATCGGCAACAGACTGGGTCAACATGGGCACCTTTCTATAACAGTCATAATTACATTTTTCAGCATCTCCTTTGGGTTTGGACCAGACAGGCAAGCCTTTGCTTCCCATTGGGCATTTATGACTCTGTAGCTGGTTCACAGACGGTCCTTCTTTGGCCCACTTTTCGTAGGCATCACAAAAACTTCTGTTTTGTAGATTCTCTGACCCAGTTGTCTAGCCACCACAATCTGGTCAAATCCTTACACCTGCACAGGAACTTTGAAAAAACTGACTGCTCCCCTTATGCCTAATGTATCCCACCTGTTGACAGATGCCATTGTATGAAGATAATCGAACTTATCTACCTGTCAGTGGTTTTAATGTTGTGACTGACTAGTACATTTTCACAGGATCTCAATACCAACCATCCTATGTGTAGGTCCATACAAAGACTAGATCTTAATGACCTTATATGTTGTGATCAACAAGCTTTAACCCCATTGAAATGACCCTATTAGAGGTGTAGGTAAGTGTGATGGCCTCATTGTTCTGCATGACTGCTAGAGCAGTTCGATGCACACGACTCATGAGGAATGCAAACGGGGCGTTCTTGTGCCTGGCACGTGCTGTTCGAAATAAACCAGCAGTGATAAGACATGCCAAGGCTGGGCTACAGGATGCCAACACCTACTCTACCACTGTAAGAACAGTCACAGCATGCATTCCAAACCAGTCTTTGTTTATTTTTGTCCATATGGTGATTTAAATATAATCATTTTCTATAAATTAAGCTCCAGGCCTTTTTTGCCTTTTTTTCTTAAATGCTAAATATGAGACTAACATTCCTACATGCGAAGACTTACGATTCATACATTTCCTAAATCTTTAGAAAATGTTGAATAGATTTTCATTCAAAGGCAGCTCTTTTAAAAAGCACTTTGGACATAAAATGATTCATCAATGCATGACATGAAGAATGCTAGAGGATGTAGCTCCGCCGTACAAAGACAGGCTTTCTCTAATTAAACAAAAGTACGATCAAGACAAGAAACACATGCCAAAACACCACTGGGAAGAGTAACAAGGAAACCAGGTGACTGTTGCAACTGTTTGGTAGATTAGACCTAATTAGAGCATTCATACTCCATGGGTTTCTTCGTGGGGTTCTGTGGGGTTAAACCTGGCCAGCTGCTCAATAGTCATACTTCACATACCAAAGAGTAAGTGTAGTGGTCTAGGATCACCCCCCAGTTGTCTGTGTAATGAAAACCACTGGGACATCGGATATGAAAGTATCAACTAAAATGAAAGGTCTTGCTCTCAGCAGTATGATACATATACATATTCAAGATGTCTTTTTCAATTTTGTATTAATCATTCACATTTAAATGTGCTTTTAGAGCCATAGCATGGAAGAACCATTCTTTTACCCTAAAAAATCTTTCAAAATTAAATGGGGAACCTAAAAATTGCACAAAGATTTACTAGACCTGTACAGCTGTTCCAAAAGGCATATGGACATTTATACAACCCTTAAAATGTATTAAATTCATTACATTTGTAAGAAAAAAAGTTAAAGTGTGAGTCACTTAAACAGACCATTCCAAGACACTCAACTTCTTTCCAAAGGCATCAGAAGTGTTTCAGATACTTATCATATGTTATCACATAAACAGTTTTTCCTTTTGCCATGGTATCGTTGGTATCTTTTTTGTATCTTTTTACTGAACACAACAGTACCATATTTCATATTTAATTTCAGTCACATTGGCTCCATACATCCCAACTGGACTTTTTGTTATCAATAGGGTACAAATATGTACCTTTGCAATAATTCCACCTCTGATGGTACCTTTGTACCTTATGTAGTTAGAGGTTAGAGATTAGAGATTTTTCTAATTGAGGATACTTTACGTTTTCACATATTCTCGATTTTCCCGCCTTGCTGTGAATGCCTGACATTCCCTCCAAAGGGGCAAAATGACCTAAAAAGTTAATCTTTGTTTAAACAGATTAGAAAATCAATGTGTCTGGCACATAATTAGGGTTTTACATCCATATTAATACAGAACATTTTTGTATAAGTCAAGACAACTGAACAAAGTATTCTAAGATAAGATTCCCCAGTGCCTTTGCAACACTACACTGTAAGAAGCAAAGCTGCTCATCCACAGATGTTCTGTGTGATGTGTGGGAATACAGCTGTGTTTCTTGGTGTGATAACTTGACCCTTCTCACCCAGAGATCTACACCAGCCCCCTGCGCCGCTAAATAATGAGGACTGTAATCCTCAGCCTAAGCCGCTCCCCACTGTGCCAAGCCAGACGGACAATATTGAACGCAATGAGAGTCCACTGGGGTATACACTCACACCCTGATGCAATAACTGCACCCTCCTACACACCATCAGTGCTTTATTAGGATGAGGCAACAACAACCAACATGGCCTTGCTCAGGTCAACCCAAGGTGTATTCATGTGTATATCACCATCAGTGAAAGCCTTCCAGAAAGAAAACACAACAACCTATTAACTATAATTAACAATGGATCTTAATAAACATGTTTTCTTAATTGTTGTACAGCAGGAAAAAGGAACAGTGACCGCACTTCCACAGAGATTGAGCTGCCTAAGAATTAAGCCTGGTTCTGGGCCACATCGTTCTTTCTCCATTTAGAATGCTGTGTAGTTCTAAAACTAGGCTGAATTCCTGTCTGGGAAATGACCCCAGACGTAGGGCTGGGTAATTAATCGAAAAGTAATCGGAATCAACAAACAGAACCTATAATCGATCAAAGATTTCCAGGTCAATTATTTTCCCTTTAAAAACACAACTGCATGTGGAGTCACTACTTTTAATAAGAAAAACATTGAAAATGATTTATTTTGTTTCCAAAAGCGCAAGTTATATATTTTTAGTTGCTCAACATTGATGTTCAATAAATAATCATAGATAGCAGATAGTGTGTTTCCTTCAATTGTTTTAAAATCAAGTAATGCACCCTCCATTATAAAATCTCTCACTTGTAATATGTGAGCATATTTACTGTACAAAACTTGTCGGTGAACTATGAAGGCAAAATAATAATCGTTCAATAATCGTAATCGAGTTAAAATGTTCAATTAATCGAGATTTTGATTTTAGGACAAATCGCACAGTCCTACCCAGTCCTATCCGACGTCATAAATGTGTTATTACCAGGCTAATATACATGACGTTTTGACCATTTACAACATCACAGATTGTGAAAGTGTGGTCAAATCTGACCAGCCCTGCTGTAAACTCATACTGAAACTAAAGCAGCCACAGCTTCTGACTCTTAAAGGAAAGGGAGGCTAAGACAATTCTTCATATTAACACCAGCCTACGTTGCACTATTTTTATATTTAAGGAATTACCTTATACTTTAATACAAGCTTGTTGCTTTTAGTCCTAGCAGGCAGAGCTGAAATGACAGCACACAAAGTCGATTTTCATGTGATAAAGTTTAGCTGACTAATCAATTCACTGAAGACCGTACACATCATTATGTTTACATTATTTAATTTTCAAATCTACGTGTATGAAGTGTAAAGGATACATTTGCCACACGTGAACATGCCACATCTAGTGTGAAGAGTGTGAAATTGTTTCTGCATTTAATAGCCTACATCCACAAAGTTAAGCAGCATTCAGCCAAATACACAGCTCCCGGGGAGTGCCTTGCTCAAGGCTACATCAGTGGTGCCACCAGCAGTCCTGGGATTCAAATACACAACTTTCTGACAGCAGGGGCAACTCCCTAAACACTAGGTCACCAGGAGCTCCACTACAACCACATGAATAGTCAACAGTTGTGAAAATATCCCACAATGTGTGGACAAGGTCCTAAATGTCACTCTGTAGGGATGTCTGAAAAAAAGGTTTGATCAAAATGAAGTCAGCTAATAGAAGTGGTAATAGAACTAGGAGCACGAGACAATGTGGAAGAACGTGAACAGGTGAGCGAGTCACTGTTAACACTTCACCAACTATTTTACATTAGTTTCCTATGAATTCCAGGATAAAAATTACAAGGTTGTTTACTGAAACACCTCGAAACTGCCAAATAAACTCAACGTCAATACATTAAAATAGTCGTTTCAGCTGTTTTTCTCTGGATATGACTTACTCCAGCGCTGCCGTTTTTGCTGCCATACGCGGCTCTTCCTTCTCCTTTGACGGGCATCCTGTGTCAGGTTGAATGAATTCGGGTGTTAACGTGTTCTTACAGTCCCTGCGTTTGTGGATAAAGCATGGCGAGCTGTCAAATAGTCGTTCAAAAACAAAGACGCTTCCAAACTACTCCTTCACACTCCCCTTCTCCGTCTCTTCTTGAGCAACATTTCTTATTAGCAGCGAGCCACTTTCAACCCAGCCAGCCCACTTCAGGAACATACCAAAGGGAGCGAGGAGAGGGGGAGCCACTTCATTCCGACAAAAGAATTAATAGGAACACACAACATGAACACACAAAACCGCAAAAATACGTTACACGATATATTTGTAAATTATTTACAGATTACAGATGTTGCAAGCAATCTCTGATACAACTTCCTTTGTGTCACCCCTTAAAATGGACTGGTCCAGCTGGCAAACATTGATTGCTCTCAAACTTACAGGATGGTAAACAGGACTCAGACCTGCGATCTCATTGAATGACTTAAAAACAGTAAAACGGAAAGAGTTATTTGGTGAGAATTCAAATTTGTTGACCATAAATGGGGATTAAACCTATAATGCACTGATAGACTTCATATGCCACTAAAACGGGTCACTAATGAAATTTCATAGGATCTTAAAATGTTTTTACTTTACACTTCTAGATTGGGATGTTTAAAGGGATGATGTTATAAAAAAACTCCTCACTTAAAATGTGAAATGAAAATATTTAAACTTTTGTGTCATGATTTTCATTACAGACCTTATTTACATATAAAAAACGTAGCTGATGTTTTCTCCATCATTTTTTCCATATGTTAAAAAAACAATACATTTACAAACTGTCTATAGACCTGGAGGTGGTGTCATTATTCATGCCGTACCCATATTATGTACTCTGACTTCTCTATGAGAACAAAAAATGCTGTTATGCATCCTGTGGTCTCGAGTAACCAAAATATCATGACATCACAATACTGGCAACTTACTTAAACAACACTTGTAAACGGTTAACAATGAAGTATAATAGTAGACTCATTGTGCAGTGTTAGTGTTGTTGTATCATATTTCTACTGCTAAACAACCTCCTAATATAGAGGTTCCAATAACACTAAAGGGGAAATTGCATCAGGTTTTTTCATGCAATAATGGCAATTTTCAAAAACACCAGTAATTTTTTCATGATTTCTCCCATTACTAGATTAGACCCAAAGTTCCCTTTATGAGCAGGATGACTCCATCCATTCATGTTGAAGGTACGTAGAGGGTTTCAGCCTGGACTGTTTTTTAAATGATGAATCACTCAGGACAGGGGAACAAAATTATAAGGGATAAGTATAGTGTTGTATTGAAAAAATAAATTAATTCTGATTTTAATTGGCACAAATGCCCCCACAAAATGAACCTCAGATGAACAAAAAAACCAAAACAACCAACAACAGAAAACAAGCCTTTAAGTGAACTTTAATGCCATCAACTTTGTGGAATAAATCTACTTATTTTTCTGAATAAATCCTATCAAATTATTTTAGAGGTCCAAAAAAATTTTCTTACCCATTCAAATGCCATATATAGGCATTAATGAAGGTAACAGAACTATGAAAATCTAACATCGATTATAACGGTCCCCTGTCTCTCAGACATGCAAATGACAGGTCACTTTTGAGGGCATTTACAGTTACGTCACTGAGAATTGTAATTACAGACGACTATTGTATGAAGCTCTGGGGAAAACAAAGACTGCTTTTGTCTTCATAAACCAACCCTGTTAAGAAAGGCACCTCTGTAAAGTGTGAGGCAAATAAAGCCAAAGGCATAGCATACATAAGAAAAAAGGTTTTCTGTTGCATAATACTAACACTGAAAAATAATCCAGCTGTCTAAATGAGCTAATTTGCAAAATTTTGGCACGCTTGTCGACATGTTGAAACTGCAAGTGTATGTCTTCCACTGTAAACACGGTTCTGCACCCATAAATGCACAATCACTGTTTTTTGGGCTTAATTCAACACATGTATATATGTACTGTATATGTATGTGTGTATGTTTATATATATAACTTATAGCATATATGCACAGGGGCATATAATCTTTTCACATGTGCGTGTAGGTAACTTGGTCCAAGCGTCTGCGTGCTTCAAATAATGAAAGGTTTCTTTTTTTGAACATTACAGTAAATGAGCAATACACTGACCACAGGGCAAGAATGACCTCGTTACTCAGAATCAAGGTATAGCTCATCAGCAGCAGACTAGCTACGCCCATGCAAGCCATGACAGCATCTCCTACTCAGACTCAATCAGCTCAGCCCTTTTGTCAGTGATAAACCTCTTTTACGCATGAGGCCACCATCAGCATCTGTTAATGTTATAGGGGTGGTGCCTCTGTGTGGCTTTCAGGGGTAAAAGCATCACAGTGCAGCGTGTGTGTGTGTGTCCATGCATGTAAATAGGTCGCTTGCTCATGCCTGCGGTTCACCTCCTCCACTCTTTTACCAGCAGCAGTTTGTAATCAGTGTGTGTCCAGCTGTCCAGTGTCCTGTCCAAGCATCATCGTTTGTGTACCAGTCAGACCCTAAATTATCTGATGGAGAATAGTGTTGACTACACTACTGTTCAAAAGCATTTGCATCAATGTTTGCATCAACATTTGCATAAGTGTTTTTTCCAGTGACACACGTATAAAATGTATGATGGTTCAGATGTGTCCAGATAGAAAAAAACAGTTTCCTTACAGGTAAGATCAAGAATGAAATGTGAATTTAATGTGAAAATGTATTATTTACATTGTATTTAATGATTATCATGCAAGAACTACTTGAGTAAAATATTTTTAAGTAAAGATTTTATATAGAACAAATATAAAACAATTACTAAGTAACACTATACTCATAATGCTGTATTTTATTGTTTAAGTAAAAATAAGTGCATAGCATCTACAACAAACACACTTAAATATGGCATTTTTCCTCCAATTTGTGCATTTATTAGTTTAGTTTAACATTCATTCATTTTCTGTAACCGCATAATGCTTAGAAGTGTCGCGGGGACCCAGAGGCAGGGACTCTGAGTTTAACGTACTAGAACAAAATTCGTCATAACCTTTGCACAGACCACATTTTATTTTACCAAGATGCAGTTGTATGTTCTTTTTAGACAATTGCTTTGTACTTTCACTCTGAAAATCAGTAACATACAATGTCAGAAACAAAACAAAAAGTTTATTCAGAGAGTGGGGACATTTCATTGCAGAAAAAATAATTCATGTAATAAGTGAAATAACAATATGAAAGAGTACATAAGAAATTACAGTATAAGTGCATATCAATTATATTAATATTGATTACATATTAATATAATGTTTATACATATTAATAGATATAATATGCATGTTAATACGTAATGTAAAATTAATGTAAAATATAACTACTGCAGTAAGGTAAATAGCTTATTACAGTATAAAATATGCATATCAATGACTATGCTTATGCTTAGTGTATATTAATGTCTAACACTGATCAAAACAATGAAATGGTATTTGATTCAATTGTGTGTGGTGTGTGTGTGTTTCCCTCTCAGACAGTGCTGTAGTTGCAGGCTGAATTCTTTTGCCTGACCTTGTTCCACCCATGACACTGAGCTGTCAAATAAGCCTGTATTCAGTGACTCGTCACATCTTCCTGATCAGCTCCACAGGCCACAGCTGTCACACCACACACTGGTAGGCTGACAGAGGCATTTAAAATCCACTGTCTAACACTCGGATTCACATCTGAGGCGGCTAAAATGTATCTGAGAACGGGACATTTTCCACTTACCAGTCCCATCAAGCTGGAGAAGAAAGTGTGATTTTCATTTGTTTGAGCATTTGTGCTATTTTAAGCCCCTCTTTGCCGATGCTAAATATAGGGCCATGCTAGCTGCCCTTTCAATCACACTTCTGGAGTAGGTGAGAAAACTGGAGGCTTATACGCAATTCAGCATATGGATCCAATTAACGCTTACAAAAATACACACAAAGAAGCTTCTTCATCATAAAACACATCTGTCCCCTTTTTATAGCAAAACGAGAAGGAAATCTTATAGCATCATGCTATGTTTCAGATCCAGACATATTCAGATGTAGAAATATAAATCTACATTTATACTGTATGAAAGCTCGCTTGGGTTTTTGTGGAAGTAAGCAGGCACTCTAGAAAATAAAAGGGACAAAAGGCAACCCTGTTGGTTCCCTAAAGGCTTTTTTACTACCAATTTACATCCACCACCAGAACCAGTACGGGAATTTCATTTTTTGGAGTATAATGCCAAACATATCTGAGTGATGAGCATCAATTGATGAGCTTCACTTTGCACTCCAACAGGCATTTTCCAGATTCTGATGTTTTATACATCCTAATGAATCTGGTAAGTCGTCTCAGAGGAGCTGAGGAACGGCGTCACATTTTGGCAGCCGTCAGCTATTTCTGCACCGTCCCTCATTACATTCAGACCAGAGTCTCTCCTTCAACTCTGCGACACCATTTGCCACTACAGAGGGAGGTGTCTCAAACTAGAGTGACAGCCACAAGGTTTGAATAATGAAAATGTCACATCATGATATAGATGGCTGAAATGACCACTGTTTGATTATTTCATGGTACTGACTGTTCAAATGTAGTGATTTTGTTGTAAAACACTGAAGAGGTATTCTACTAGTGGTATGAATCAGGCCTGTTTACTGCAAATATTGTTCAAGAACTATGATTCTTTGAAATTGTAGTGGGTTATCACAGTCTTTACAATTGTCCTGCATTGCTCCACAATCAATATCCTAAAGTCCTATACTTTGCATATTTGTTTAATACCATAAGCAGTGTTTACTAATGTAATCAGCTAGTTTAGTGTTTACAGCATGGATTACAGTAGCTCATATTATCATGTTTTATGATAGTATCATGGTTTCCTAGTTTAACTCACCTAATTTAGCTGAAAAAGAGGAATTATGTGATTTGCGAGAATGAAATGTACCGTACATGCCGGCTAGAGTTGGGAAATGTTATAGTAGAGATCAGTTTGGCTTATGGCCTTTACTGAAAGACTCAAAAGGAGCTTTATCCTCAGGTAATATGGCTCCTCAACCAGGACATGCCGTACATTCACTCAACAGCACTCCCCAGATCATAATACTCCCCATACCATAATGCCTTCTGCACCTCTTTATTGTGACCATTTCTCATTTGCACAATGACAGTTTGCACACACTCTGTTTATTCTCCACTGTACATATTCTGTCCATTTTAGTCCATAATTTGTATGAACTGTTATATTTAAACTATTTAGTTTTGTGCTTATTAGTCAAATTGTTCTATTATTCCATTATATTTTTCTGTTTTCTTGTTACTTCCTCAGGTGCGATGCAGGGTTACATTTCACCACACATTGTACATGTGTAACTGTGTATGTGACAAACAACAGTACTCTTGAATCTTGCACATTGAAATTTGTTATGAGGGCAACAACATTTATCTGTACTTTACATGAGGTGCGACCATGATCACGCTTCAGCGTGAAGTCATGAACCACCAGATAACTTGAATGAAGATGGCCTGAGACTGTGAAGCTGGATTCCAAAAATTATCACAAAGAATATCTTCAAAGTTCGCTTCCATTCATCATTACAGGTTATGAGTCTATGACAGTTTTTCCAATAACCAACCCGTGCAGAGCTGACTAGGCTCAACTGTGGTATTTCTGTTGAAATATGCATTGGCCCCGGCCGAGGAGGAAGTGTCCTCAACATTATGCAGCCCTAAGCTATGAATTAATAAGTAATGTGTTTCAAAAGACCAGCTTCGCAGAGACAAATAAAAAACAGCCCAAATGGAATGAATAAATAAGTAAATATATCCTGATCTGTTCATTTGAGCACTGTTCACTGTTTGCCCATGCCCAAATAACTCAGGATCATGGTGCTGTATGAATCTCATGACTGTTAGTGTTTTGCAGCTTTTTGCAATCTTACTTTAACCAGTTTGAATTGTAGTGTTCTGGGGCTAAAATTAAGGTTAAGATAGTTGTGACGGTGATGTCAGTTACTACAGGTGCATAGGTGGTGACTTCTTTGAACACAAGAGGGGGTGTTTTCCCACTTTTGGCTGCCCAGGACAATTTGATCAGTACCTGTTTGTAAATATACCATAAATAAAACATTCTGGCTCCCAAATGGCCCTTCCGAACTCTATAAGGCCTTACATGTCAAGGAAAGTATAAAGTTCTCAACATCTCATTATGATAGCAATCACTTCCATGGCAAAACAACCCCATCTGCTGCATGGCATGTTCTAATGGGGTCTGGGCACGGCAGGGGCACATTAGGCTTGACAAATGGGCAGATTAAGCCATTTACCTTGAAATCCAGAGGGGGGTCTTATGAGTTTCTGAATACATACTGGAGCTATAAAACTACAAAGCCAGACATATAGCTATTTTACCACCTATCTCACAAGGTTTCCTCAACTGCTTTTTTCTGATCTGTTTTGAATGAAAATAGATCAGAAATAGAGCCGTATGCAGACGATACATATGAAGACTAATGTGATAAGCAGACATTAAGGTTTATCTTATGTGCTCTTTACTACAGTGTGTTTGCCAGGAAGTACATGAAACAGCTGTAAACAAACAGGCGAAGTCAAAGGCACTGTGTGTGCCTGAACAGAGGAGGAAGAGGAGACGGATGAAGGTCACCCTGATGATAGCGCTCCTGCTGCTCCCTTTGGGATTGTGCATTAATCAGGACTATGGATCGCCTGGCTCTTCATGCAGCAGCTTCCGAAAGAAAATCCAAATCAGCAATCCAGCCAGAGCCTGGCCAGGCACGATTTCGGCCAGGTGAAGATATAAAGGCCAGACAAGTACCCAAAGGTCAGATGTGTAGGTGTATATTTATCCTCAAAGGTATTAAAACGTTTACAAATATAGTTTCTCTTCTGTAATTACATGACATTAAGAGGTCGACCTCCAGTACTAACTAACCTCTAACCTATCCAGTACTAACTGGTGCATGGTTGGCTATAGAGATGATCTCTTTTAGCCAACTGAAAAATGGATCACGTGTGTTGTAACTGTTGACCTGATAACATGACCATGGTGGCAAAATGGTTTTAGTTCCTAACCAGTCAAGTTTCTAAACCCAACCACCACACAGTCTAGCTCAGTATCACAGCAATTAAGAATCTGAAACTCAACGTCATTCGACAAACCAATTCATGATTTTTAGGTGCGTTCTGTAAAGTTAGTCCAACCTAGGAACAGCTAAAAAAGGGAGGAAACTGAGTGTTAGCAAAATAAGGATTAACACCCCTCAGCCAATCACCATCACCTCACACCTCAGAACAAACAAGCACTGAGATTAGTGGCGGCAAGGAATTATTCAGAATTATTAGTCTAAAAGAAGGGTGTTTGAATGATGTTAGAATGGTTTCCCGAATCCTTTCATTGTTCACTGTAAACTGGACAGCAACAACAATTTGTCTGCTCTTAAACATGTCTGTGTTGCGTGCTTCCATATTTTCCCGTTTACTGAAACTTTCAGTCATTCAGTACAAATTATGATTGCTGTCACTCAGCCTGAACTATTTTAGAATTTCTCCCCCCAAAAAAATCTGTGAGTGGGGCAATATTAGATAAAACAATATGGAAAATACATAGAGGAATTTAGGCTTGACATGGTCAAACCACTTACGAGTGGATGTGGAAAAATTGTCTTTGTCAGTTTTGATTTCAGGGCACCAAGGCTTGCTCATCAAATGCTTCCCTGGTCATTCCGTCATCTGGTCTCAATTTTCATGTCCCATCTCTCCCTGTACAGTGATTTAATAAAATCCTATATAAAGGACAGAAAAGGCAGACTCCGTTGAATGTTTATATCCGCGTAAGCCCTCTCATGCAATGCACTAAAACCCTAATCTGCCTCTGTTTCCCGCTTAGACCGAAACTAGACTTGTTTTTTAAATTCTTGACGCAGTTGTCTTTTCACACCCTGGCCTGCTCCAGTGGTTAAAAGAGGTGCTCATACTGTTAAGATCTGTTAAATTGCTTTTAATTAAAATGCACCACATTGTAAAGGATAAACAGCAGACAGTAAAGAGATTTGACTGATATCCCCGTCCTCTCTGACACATCCTAAAGTGTTTAGTAGCAGCAAAGCCGATAAAAACAAGCAGTGATTGGTGCCCAACGATTAGCAGGGTTGGTCATTATGTACTGGACATTATTGATTTTTTTTGCTCAAGCTGCAGGCTTTAAGCCACCGATTAAATGCTGTGTTCAACCTCCTCAACCATACAAAATGATAATATGCATTGAAGGATAATAAAATGATGGTAAAAAAAAAAGATGTTTCCATACATAAAATTGTTGGTTGAAAAATCAAATGCACACAATTTTCACACCACATTTTAATTAGGGATACCTTGCCAGATTTTTGCTCCAATTTTATTATGTTAACCAAGTAAGCACGCTCACATTGTATTTGAATGCGGTTACTTTATGTTTACCAAAATGTAGCATTAATATTATTAGTGGCATTTTGTTAAATTCATATGATTTTAATAGGCAGCCGATTTTAGAACTACTTAAAAATGTCAGTTTGCCTCATTAAACAAAACAACAAATGTTATAAATTTGACGAATTGACCATTTGAAATACTGTAAGTAGGCTTGTTCATTTATTTAGCCCACACAATGTGTATTTTAGGTTAAAAAAATGTAAATAAAAATCAACCATCAGCCAATTTGACGGAAAATAAAATGGAAACTGGTGTTAAAAATATGTGACCGGTGTATCCCGAATATTCATTAATCACACAATGTCAATGGGAGGGAACACTTTCCTGTGATGTTTGGTGGACGGTGGAGCATTTTATACTCTATGTGCTTTCATTTGCTATGATGTGCAACAGTGTTCTATGTGAAATATTGTGCAACTTTCATTTTGGGTGCTAAAACATTATCATTATGTGTAATATCTTGGCTTGTGCAGAGTCATGTGAAAGTTTCTAAATAGGTGCCAGACCATTTCATTATGATGATGATCAAAATTACGTATATGTGGTTGACTACACGTTCAACGTAAATGCAGACCAAAGGATGAACGGAAAAAAACATATCGGGCGAGTGGATAATGTGAGGGGCAGTAAAATAAAACGAAATGGAAAATACCTGCCAGAGGTGTGTAAAGCTGTGTAGGGAGGCGTGGCGTAAGTCGAGCACGTAAAGACAGCGGGCCTGCCTGCTCCAATAGCTGTTTTCTCTGGAGAAGCCTGTACGGAAGAGCTCCGAGCCGCACTGGTCCCTACAATAGAACATGCACATTAGCATATGTGGGTGACCACGAGCCTTTGGATCAGAGTGTGAGCTGGAAAAGGCCCTTAATGGAGAGTGACTTGATTAAAGCTCTGTTAAGGCCATACATTCGTTCTCTTCAAACCAGTTCTCAGGACACAAACACAGCCGACATTTTGGATTCAACAAGGCCCTGAGGACTGTTTTCAAGACCACTGCCATACACAATCGTACAGCTTGCTGCAAAATTGCAAATCTGAATATGCTGAGTGTAAGCTGGGTGAAGAACAAGCCAATTAAGCTTTATTACATAAGGTAAAACATAAGGAATGTAAAAAGGTTTGAAGCAAAAGAACAGGGTTCAAAATGAATATCTAAGCTGGCTGACTAATATACCTTTTATAACCCTGTCATGAGTTGAAACTGCAGCACAAATTAGACCATAATTTGAAAGCTGCAGTTCATTTCCCTTAGGTTCAAATTGTGTTTTCAGCTAGTTCTATGACTGTGGCACTTTTAAAGGTGGGATGGGAAGAGGTAACACTTTGGATCACTGGTCTAAATCCTCCTCCACATTTTAGCAGCTCTTTCATGAAATACACACTCAGAAGATAAGATCTGGCAATCCTGTACTCCTAACCTAATCTTAGCATTATAGCTGATAGGCTACATCCTTCAGCTTTGATAAGAAAAAAAAACTGTAGGTTCACTAATTTTGTTTGGCCAAACCAAGAAGAGAATGACAAAAATGAAACAGTCCAAAGACAAAACTGGATATCAGTTTGACTCCAATTAAGTTCCAATTAAGAAACGAAAGCTGAAGAGCATAGAGAGTGATGCTGATCTTGTCCTATAAGTTGGAAAAGCCACCATTCTACACAGCACATGTTAGCTGAGGTGTCCATGACTTTTATGTTGGGATTATTTTACCACATGACAAATTCACAGCGTGGCCACTTGATTTCTGCACTGCCAAAAACAGTAGAACATTCATTTAATTGTCCCTGTTCATCTGTTTTATGTGAATTCAATGTCATTTCCATTCACACAGGGCCTTTACAGCCAGTACAAGTCATACATCTGAGGACAATAGATATAGGCTTAAACACCGGGAGTCACTGGGATAAGTAAATGTCTTTTGGAGTGATTTCAGTTCTAGCAAGTATTTCATTTGTTCAACAGGTCAATAAAATTGTGAATTAAGGATTGTAGGATTTAAAGATTTGTAGTTTTCCTTCTTGTTGACCCCTAAAGTGGAAGCCAACACCCCTGATGCACCCTGAGTACATAAGCAGCGTTCCCAGCCTGTAGCAGACCAGCAGGGTGTGACGTGAGTAATGGAGGCCAGGGGAGCACTCAGTTCTGGCCACAGGCACAGTCATCCACAAGCTCGTTAGTCAAACCGCAGAGTCTTCCATCAATCCAACCTCTAACGAGCAGCTCTCTTCAGGGACAGCCCTGACCAGTCACCCACAAAGCAATGCACCTACAACTACAATGCCAACCTGAGGGCTCAGGCATAACTGCGCCAACACATACACACACACACACACACACACACACACACACACAATATATATATATATATATATGTCCAAATTAACCACTTGTCTGAAAATACACAATATCAATGACTGCATAATAGAAGGTTCTGTCTGAATTCCACATGTGCACACAACCCCTTAATCTTCACAATATTATTTTAGGGCCATATCTTTCACATTTCTAGACAATTATAACGGTGTTACCCACTGTAAACGGAAAGATACCACAGGCACATATGATGACACTGCAACTGTGATGCTGCCAGCTGTATTGCTACAGCCTTGAGAAAGAGAGATGATCTGCTCTCCATCCTTTATCACATACACCTAATTGGCTAGACGTCAATGACTCAAGACAAATTGTGCTTTTATCAATGACACTGTTTAGCTTTTGCATCCTGGCCCTCACTGCATCATCCTCTGTAGACAGATTTTGTAATTCCAGTCAAAGAGGACCACATATCTGCACAGTTTTTTGTCCTCCTGCTCTTAAACATCTGAAGTAACTCACCAGCTAATGTCATTAGCCCACCTTCTCATTAGCTTCCTTTTAAAAGCACGGAATAAAAAAGCACCCTGCTTCACAGAGAGGACAGTATAGAATCGCAGCTTCTAAGGTAGACGCGACAGTCACCCCCATATAGAAAGGTCAAACCTGGAAGTTGTATAAAGGAAAGGTTTACTTTCTTGCTGCCATCTGCTAGAAATGTGAGTACTGCATTAAAAAAGGTGCTAACATGAGTAAAATGTGCCCATGAATAAGATATTTTGCATAATTTCCACATGAATAAAATATATCACAACAACACAGTGGCACAGTTTGTCTTCTAACTTGCTAAGAACACAGTTGATGTATCTTCATTTGCAACTAATGGACGTATTTGAAATACAAAGCAATATTTGTTTTAAAAGTTTTCTACAAGCTATTTTTTGTCTTTTCACCATAACTTACTATTGGGAATGTTTATATATTTTGATATTTATTAATAACATATTTGTAAAGCAATGACTTACACACAACTCCTTCCTGCAAAGGCTTTTTTGATTCTAGACAAAAGTAACAAGGCACTTTTGACAATAGAGCAACCATCTATTTTGGCTAACCATCTACATTTGGATTATGGGGAAAACTTGTTTTAATGGGGTGTCTTGTCTGCTAAAAAAAATTTCTTTTTTCTATCTTACCTCATTTGAAGGATATAGAAGTTAATTTAGGTTATATGAATGTTCTAGTTTGATGTAGTAGTCCCAATTTCTGCATTAAAAAAAAACCTTTCAGCAGCTGTATTAGTATCAACAGATATGTGCAAGACAAATATCAGCCATCAGCCTAAAATCCTACATTGGTGCATCTTTAGAATAAATAACTTATCGTATGTCCATGTGTATATAAAAGATTCCATGGTCCTATGAAAACAGAAGGGCTGAAAAATTACACCGAAATTGCAAACCTCCCATTTCCAACTGTTGCAGTACAGTCAGTAATGCTGAGTGAAGTGGACAGACTATGCTACATCGGGCATAATAACATGCCAGTAGGTGCAGGCAATGCCTGCTGACAATAGGAGTTTATAAAACATTTGATGGGTGATTGAAAACTCAGTGGCATATAAAGCAAAAAATTTCTCCATCTACCAAGTGATTTTCCCTGCTCAGTTCCACCAAATTAAAAGAAAAAACAAGAGTGCAGACGTCTTCCGAAGTCTGAATTTTGTCTGTACTTTTCTGTACATTTTTGAAACTAAACAAATTTTGACATTTGGACTATGGGGTAAAACGTATATTTGTTTTGCAAGCCAGTTACTTTAAAAGGGTGTATTACAAGGGTCCCTGTATGTCTAAAAATTAGTTGAACTCAAGTGCAAATACCATGCAAAGCCCAGCCAGTGACTGAGCATGATTGCTCTCTGCTGGAGATCGGAATGGAGAGAGGCTAGATGAAGGCCACAGGGCAGCATCTCTCAGCAGACAGAGCTGTGGCTGGTGGCGGAGGTGGCAGGTCTGAGACTCAGACAGCCGTTAACACAAGCTGTGCAGATGCACAAAGAGATGAAACTGCAGTAATGTAATGTGACAGGAGGAGGCGGGATATGGGCTCATTCTTCTGGGGGACGAGAAACGGGTATTGAGATAGAAGCTGTAGTAGCACGATCTGTTTCTGATAACTGGTTGAGAACGACAGGGCAGACAATGCTAACAACAACACATTGATGTGAAAAGGGGGGGGGGAGTAAAAGAGGGAAGATTCAGTGTGACCTCTGTTTGCGGCGGGTGTGAATACATTAGAGTATGAAGAGGCAAGTTTTTAAAGAAATAGTTAATGACTGTAAAAGGAATAGTGTGGCAAAACCAATATGTGTATTTTCCCATTAGCCCAAAGGCAGTCGATCAGACATTTCTGGGGCCTGAAGCTTCTTTAGTTTAGGGCACTAGAGCCATGAGGGTAATGTAATGTCACCTCAATCAATTAACAGCTCATAAACATTTCCCTCAAACCATGTCCAAACTTGGGTTCTGACCCCCAATGAATCTATTAGAATTTTGTGATTTCCTTAAGGTGAGCACAGTTTCTGACCACAGAAGCCCAGAAATAATTTTAAACCAATGAGTGTACAGTGCCCTCTGCAAATATTGGCAGCACTTGTAACGCTTAGTAAAAAATGTTCAGAAAAAATTTTGGTGAAGTAGCTTCACCTCACACTGAAATAATAAAAATATCATCTTTAGTTTAAATATAAAGCTGTGGGAAAAAAATAGAGACCACTGCAATTTACTTTTAAATCAGCATCTCTATTAGTATGATGACCACTCCATACCAGTGTCTGTTAAATTCCTACAAAAGCACCTCCTTCTGCTTTATGAAGTACTGGTTAGGGATCACCTGAATCACACCTTATTTAATGAGGAAAATATAAAGCACACTCTCCTCTTGCAGTGAAAACATTTGGATGGCAAAACACAATGAGATGTCGTTTCTGTGGGCTGTGAAGGTTGGTGGCAAATAGATGCTGCCTGGGTTTTTGTATGGCATAATTCCTGAGCACACCGTGTTTAAATTTGTTTCGTTATGAGTTTCAGCTGCTGTTTTGTTAAGGAACAGTATGTTTGTGTTTTAATTGGGTTTTGGGGGTTTGGGGCTTTTTATATATGTTCATTAGTGACCAACCTGAGTTGTCGGTCCATCGTCATTCCTAAGTTTACATGTATGATTTCCTTTCTCCTTTTGTTTAGAGTTTTGGCCCTTGTGTCCTTCTTTTTGAGTTTTAAATAAAGAATACCAAGAATGGCTGTCTGCCTAAGTGCCTGCCCTCATTTGGGGATGAGGGGGACTCATTACACTAGAAGTGGATTGAAAATTCAGCCAGAAAGGCTGATAAATTACAGTGATTTTGTAAACCATCAGTTTACAACTACTGCAGTACAGTCAGAAATCCTCAGTGAGCCATGCTTTTTCTATAGATGTGGCAAGTGCTTAACAGGAGTGCATAAAACATAATCAATTTGTTTTATAGGTGACTGAATTTGATGAAAATATTAACCTTCTCTGTGGCCTTATAAAGCCACGTAGGTTTGTAACTCTATATACTTTCCCAAAACAAGCTCAAACGTCCGTCTACCACCAAAGAGTTATCCATCAAAATTGTAACAAAATTCACCGAACTGGGAGGGAAACCAGCCAGTCTGGGTGGAGGTTGCTCAGTGGGTAGGATACTTGCCTCTGGACCATGAGGTTCTGGGTTTGAATCCTACCGCCAGCAACACCACTGGGTCCCTGAGCAAGACCCTTAACCCCAAGTTGCTCCTGGGAGACTGTCCCCTGTAGTTAGGGAATGGAAGTCACTTTGGATAGAGGCATCTGCTAAATGCTGTAAATGTAAATCTGGCAACACTCATTTCAGCCTGCAGGACTATGGATGGTTTGATTTACTGGTGCAAATAAAGTGTTAATTACTTTAGAAAAGCATTATGTATTTATTTAATAAGTGTTATTAACACCTTAACTTTGACAGCACTTACTTTACAGATGGTAGTGCATCATGTGTGAGGAAGCACAAAATGTCTTTGCTTGTGACAAGCAAGTCTATTTGAGAACTTCATGTATATCAATAAAAAATGTATTACGTTTGTGTAAATTAATTAATCAAACTATTCCTTTAACCTTGCTCTCTCTCTTGCTCTCTCTTTCTGTATTTTTAAATGGTTCACACAGATCACCTCCCTGATGAACATACGCACACACACTGTACAGTGCTAAAGAGAGCTGGTGGTGTTCCTTTGTAATTATTACAATGACAGACTGGTGGGCATCTGTTCCTCCATTCTCACACATTCTGGGGAAAGAAAGATGGTGTGAATGTGTCTGTGTGTCAAAATCTGAGAGAAAGAAAGAAAGGGAGAGCAAACTTTCACACTGAAAAAAAAAGTGATGAACTCCACTGACGTGATTTAAACACTGGCCACTTCATTAGGTACTTTCACATGTCAGTAAATTCAGCAGTGATCAGGACCCTCAGATACAAAGCAAGTGCATTTAATAAAAGCTGCCAGTGTGTGCACGTTACATTACTACTAAATGTAAAGTGAAAGATGCAACTGTGCTGATGTAATATCTAAAACAACCACACACCCACACACACACACACACACACACACACACACACACACACACAGAGTGAGCTCCAGTCAAGAGCAGTGTCTGTGTTTTTATGTTTTGTGTTTTTTATCCAGCAAGGTTCTGTGCGTGTGCTTCTGTGTGTGTGTGTGTGT
>JBBMFX010000016.1:11995038-12007068 GCA_037832545.1 Rhabdalestes septentrionalis | reverse complement strand
ATAATAATAATAATAATAATAATAATAATAATAATAATAATAATAATAATAATAATAATAATAATAATAATATGGATGCATTATTCTGTAACATTCTGTAAGGTCACAGGTGACTCTACTGCAGGACACACTGCACCTACAATACACAACAATACTACTTTAATATTGTGTCATGCAGCCCTGCTTCATATATCTGTGTAAGTGTATGTGCATGGATGCATGTATGTGTGTTTGTGTGTGCATGTGTGTGCTGGTGTGCCCCCAGTGTATGTGTGTGTGTGTGTGTGTGTGTATGTGTGTGTTGGAGAGAGAGAGAGAGAGAGAGAGAGAGAGAGAGAGAGAGAGAGAGATAGAAAGAGAGAGGGAAATTTTGAGAAGGCATGTCATGAGGAGTCACACAACACACAGAGTGAGCCTGATGTCACTTCTCTGATGGCAGCTGAGCCTTGTAATACACATGCACGCAAGCACGAATGCTTACACGCACACAGACAGACAGACACGCAAGTGTGTGTGTGTGTGTGTGTGTGTGTGTGTGTGTGTGTGTGGAGCAGATGGATCTACACTGACAGAAGGAGACGATAACATTAGTCCTTGCAGGCTCTGATTCTCTCGCACACCCAGTGACTCTCAGTATGACACTGGAACTTAGTCCTCAGTTACGTGAAGACACCAGTGCCAGTGGTGAAAATCAGACAACAGAATTCTCCACTGGCCAATCAGGATTGGAATCTGCCATACAAATGCATGGTCATGCATGCAAACACTCAAAAAATCAATTTCCAGTGTTTATAAAAGATCAGGTATTCTTTACTCCTGTCCTGGAGGGCTAATGTGCAGCACATTTGGGTGGATTCCCCAGTCAAGCACACCTGGTTCACATGTAGTAAGTGTGTTAGATGAGGAGAACTACTATGATACTGGGGATCCCTGCTAGGGGTTATAATAACCATCTTAATAGGCAGGACTTAATTCCTAAATCATGAGGTCCTGGAACAACAGGTAGCGATGGATCCAGCTGGGACACCAGGTAGTGATGGATCCAGCTGGGACACCAGGTAGTGATGGATCCAGCTGGGACACCAGGTAGTGATGGATCCAGCTGGTTGATTGGGAGAAGGACCACTGGACACATTGTTCTGCATGACCCCTCTCTGTTATGTTGGATCTTGAAACCAAAGAGTGTGTTAACAAGGCTCTTAAGCATCAAATGATCCTTCATACATAGGGGTTTCCCAAAACTAAACACATGCTCTAATGCATTAGCAAATAATAAATCAATGTCACAAGTCAGTGGAATTGCTCAGTGTTTTGAGTGATGATCAGCCACAACAGCAGTGGCACATTTGTAAGTCATAAATAGTGTCAGTGATGTTGTTTATTGTTATTACATTAATAATGATATTGTGTTGAATTTGTGAACGTGTCAGAAGTGTTTAGTGTAATCTAGACCCAGCTTGTGGCACAAATCACTTAAGCCTTGTTAGTAGGATTTTCTCTTAATGTTCTGTGAAAATGAATGGCTGCTTCTATGAATACTTCATCTCTATTGCAATGTGTGTTTTTACAACAGTGTTTCATTAACGCACGAGGGTGATGCTGTTTAGGTTAATAGCAAGAAAGTCAATTCTAATAAAACTAAGACTGGAAATTCCCATTGTCTTTATCAGTATAAAAATAAGCCATAGAAATTCCTAACTCTAAACCCCAAACAGCCTCAAAATAAATGTTTCCAGGGTCTGCAGTGCTTGGACTCTTAATAATATTGTTTCAAAGTACTGGCCGGTGCTTCAGTGGGTCCACTCTGCTTGGATGGAGCCTTGTTCATAACATCAGTTTCTTTCAGTGGCATTCACCAGGCACCCACGCTTTCCACATAAATGCAGGACTCTACTTAAATTGGACGCTTTGGGAGGCAAAATTCCAAACCAACCAGGGGAGACAGATGTCAGCATAGCTTTGCATGCACGAGCAAGTCTAAGAACCACCGGGAAACGTCAGAACTGTCAACATAATGCAAGCTTTCCCTTCTCACTTTCATAGAGCATTGTGCTGTAATTGTCAGTGAGGATGCTAGCATGTCCTTCCCTGCAGTTACACTCTTAAACTGACCTTTAAAGATGCAATAAAACAAGATTGCCATAAAATCTGGAATTACATTCAGAAAATGAATGAATATCAGATATAGAATATAACATAAAACGAATGCACAGCCTGAGGAAATACCTCTTTCAGTTCCCCACTCTGGCCATCCATGGACCAGCAGCAAGCCACCAATATATGACTGACATGTGTAAAATGTAATTACTCATTTAGTTATTCCATCAACTAATGAACCAAATGTACCTGATAAATGAGTTCAATTAAACTCAACATGCCTAGGCTTGATTACAGTCCTCCCTGTTGAATCCTAACATCACTCAAATAGGAACGCAAAGCAGATTACAAGGCACACTATGTTGCACTCAAAAGACATTTCAGAAGCGAAGAGAATGAAAGCGTTGCAGTAATTAGGCACTGTCAGTAATTAGGTTCATTTTTACGGTTATTTTTATTACCATGGGTAAATAACATGTTTTCATTCAATAAATGGCAAGATCGTTACAAAACTGTGTTTTGCAAAAATAAAGGGGGTTATAAATCCCTAATTGTGCCTCTATTTGTACATTAACCCTATTCCAGACCCTGTATTACAGCTGAGCAAAAGTCTTTCTTTTATTGTATTATGCTGAGACAACCACATCCATGCACTAACAACCATGCTGTTTGTAACAACCAATGCTTTTTGTACTTTTGATTGTACCAACTGTCCTGCCAGTCAGGAATATGAGCAATTATCACCAACTATACCATGGAGGCCCCCAATAGTGTGGTGACATTAAAGATGTGCGAACTGCAGAATGATGAATCATAAAAGTGGGGTGTGAATGGTTTCTAGTGTAGCTTCCTATGCTGCAAAACTCGGACACTACCACAGCGGAGGAAGGTCAGATGTCTGCCCTTGATCATGTGGGAGAAGATCCAAAAAGCTGCTGAGAAAGCTGAACGCCATGATTCAGCAGCATTTCCCTCCCCAGCTGAAAGAGGGGTTATGAATATTGAAGCCCCAATCCTGCAGCTCCACACTGACCTCCCCAGCCCCAGTGTCCTTCCTCAGTGTAATTCATCACAGCAGCAGCTCACCTCATGTCCCAGACACCTGCCGCTCAGCACAGGTCAGTGTTTCCTCTCCTCTAACACACCAGATTCTACTCGTCAGGTAATTAGCAGACCCTCCATGAGCTGAATAAGGTGTGAGGAGCAGAGAAATATCTGCTTCTGCCCTTTCCCCCCTTCTCTACAGGATGAAAGATGGTTTTATATAGTAACAGTTCACAGTCTGCAAAAATAATAATGATAAAAAACGTTGCTAAATAAATAATGTGATACATAAGTAATCAATAATGAACCGATTAATTGCTCAGAGTTGCTTGCATTTGTTTGTAAGTAACTCCTATCTGTCAGATTTAAAAGGTCTGCCCTAAAACGACTGCCATGCACACTTTTTGTCTTTTGTCATTTTAGCTTCTGACATGCTGCTGTCATCAGATGATGACATGTATCATAAAAAAAACCCCACAAGGAATCTGAGCTGACACAGCACTTGGATGGCCTCATGTAAATATGTATCCAGTATGGAACCGCATACAAAAGTGACATGAATATGACTACAAATTTTTTGTTTGATTAATTAATTTATTTTCTCTATCTGCTTAATCCTTACCAGGACTTGCTTTATTTATTTATTTATTTATTTATTTTTAATTAAAATCACATTGAGGCAAAGAAAAAGAAGAAGATTGGAACCACTTTTAACAATGACTGATTACGGACAGGGCCAGTGGGGTAAGTGGGGCCAGTTCCAGGGGCTTTAGATCTCCAGACCCTAAGGGCACAAACACTTGGACCAAATAATTTCAGATAAAAACAGGTGAACGAACAGTTGTTTAATAAACACAAATGGAAAAATGAATATTGTCTTATTGGTGTCTTTATGTTGTCTGCTACATTAAAGATGTATCAACTGTCAGCAAGAACACATCTATGTCTGTGACACTACTTCTGATTTTGCTATAACTTGGTTTGGTTTAAAAGAAAAAGACCAACATCATCAGAAATACAGATCTTACACAGAAAATGGAATGTGTAAAAAGAAGGGAATCCTGCACATGAATATATATATATCATTTTGTTTCAGAACATAACTCAGTGCAAACAAATACAAATGTGGATTAATGTTTAATGTTACTTAAGGTTTGTTTAGAATGTATCAACATTTGGAGTCTGGGCAGGCCTCCGGCATCTTCCGTCCCTGATTTCAACCCTAGAACGTGGGTGTAACCTATACAGCTGCAGTGCAGCAAAATTCTTCAGATTTATAAATTTTGTAGTTGTAGAGATTTGATATTGTATCTTTTCTTGCATTTACCTAGTTTTACATGAAATTTCAATGACAGTAATACTGTTCTAGTCAATTAGTGGCATTGCAAAACGTGCATTTATGCTTGAAATGTCTGAACAGTGAATTCATCCTTATATATGCTGCTTTTCCAATTAACATACACCAAACACTGGTCAGACAACTTTGTCCTTGAACTTGATTTTAGAATCACTTTTATTTTAAAAGTCTATCCAGTGGTGCGAATCACAGCAGAGGTGTGTTGAGAAAAGTAATGGGTCATCTGCAAAACTGATTCTTGTGGTTTGGTCCATACGGTTGTTATGCAATGAATGGCCAGCGGTACTCTCAATGCAGCGATTTACAGAAGTGTAATTATGAGGTTTTGTGGGTGTGCTGCATGCACTTCCTGCCCCCTTTCCATCTGTCTACAGTTAATTACCTTTATTCTCCTGAGAAAGAGAGAGAGAGAGAGAGAGAGAGAGAGAGAGAGAGAGAGAGAGAGAGAGAGAGAGAGAGAGAGAGAGAGAGAGGGTCAGAGAGGGAGAAAGAAGAATAAATAGAGAAACACGGAGAATGGTGAGAAAGGGCAGAGAAAGGGACAGAGCCACAGAAAAAAACCCCAAAATGAAACAAGAGCAGATAAAGACAGCAAGAGAGAAGTAACAAAGTGATTGGGAGATTGGTAGAGTGAGAGATAGAGAGACAGTGAGAGGGGGAGAGAGGAATGAGAGAAAGAGTGTCAGATTAACCCTCTGGCTGTCCTTGTTTTTGCTACCCTTTCAGCGTCCCCGTGGCCAAAAATGGCAACCAACAGATTAAGTCTGTGATGTTTATTCTATTTATGCTTTTTTGCAATTTTTACTGCATGAAGTGTTTCATTAACATCAGTACTTGTCATAAGTACTTTTTTGAATCTTCAAATACCAGTTTGTTTGCACTATGCATTGTTTATTTTTTGCAGGGAAAGCAATGTTCATAAAACCCACACTCAGTTTCCTCATGGTAAAAAATGGCCACCTCCTGTTTACACTTCCAAAATGTTATAAAATATATAATATATATATAAAAAAATTTTTTTCAGCTTTCACCAAATTGATTTCTTAAATTAGCATCAATCCTTGTCATGAAAAGCAAAAATTCATTTAAATAAAGAATTTTAAAAGAGGGATAAAGAGAGAAACACAGAATGTTGAAAGAGGTAAGAAAGGGCAGTAAAATAGAGAAAGAAAGAGAGTGAGACACAGAGACAGTGCAAATGTGGGAGAGAGATAAAGAGTCCGAAGAGGATGGCGAGAGAGAAAAATGAGAGAGAATGAAACAATCATAGACAGGGGGGTAAAAGAAAGATGGAGAGGGAGACATAAATAGAGAGAAAGGGGGAGAAAGAGAGAGAGAAAGGTGACAGGGACCGAGGGACAAAGAGATAGAGTGGGAGAGAGAAAAAGAAAAGAGAGAGAAATCATTTTTCATCTTTATCTCTACAGTAAAACATTGGTTACAATGGACACAACCTTCTCTGCCGTTATAAAAATTACACAACACCTGTTGGCTTGAAACACACTTCTGTTATATGTTTATATGTAACAGATGCTGCCAACTGAGATAAGACTGAAAAACACAGGAGTCTCCTTTTAACTACAGTCCAGCACAGAATAGAACAGCGCCATTACATCACTCTGCATTAGAGTTTAAAAGCCACAGGGGAGCTGCAGGAACTCCAGGAGACGGCGACAGGACAGGGGGAAAAGGACAGGGAGACGAGGATCAGGCAGGATTAGAGGACAGGGCATGAGACTGTGGGGGGTGTAAGAAGAAAGAGGGAAAGAGAGAGAAGAGAGAAAAACAGGTAGAGGAGAAAAGCAAAGACATTGAGAAGAGAGAGAAAGGAGAGAAAAGTGATGGATGACTGCAGCTCTCTCATTCACCGGCACATCTGTCTCTCTGGGGCTGAACTCTGCTTCTTTACTGAGCTTTAAAAGAGTGGATTAGTAGAGAAAATGTTATATTAACTGGGGGATAAAGACAATTCAAACCTCTAAGGTGTCACCGGGTCAGAGCTATGGACCACGGCATGTATGCGTGGGTGGGGGCCACCTTTTAATGAGGATTTTTTTTGACGTGCACCATTTATTCACTGCAGACCAGCATCTTATTAGAAAATCAAACCTTATTGTTGCACACATGGTGGAAACTCCTTGTTGTTTCATCAATCATTGTCACCCAACAAGCCCCCACAAACCCCTAACGCAAATCTGACAAACATTTTCAACGATCGATATTGAACCTGATGATAATGTTCTTGTCTTGTTCGAGAATAAAACGACATACTGTACTTTTCTGTTCTTTAGACATTTGAAATACACAAAATTGCAATCAAAGTATTTTGTCACAAATTACAAACACTTCTTTTTTTCATCCATTATAAATACTCAAAGGTAATTGATACTCTCCATACAGAGGTAAAGGTACAGACCTTAAAATAATTTGTCTTTTTTAGTTATTCACATGACCACATTCATCTAAAGCAGAAAAGGTGTGATTGATTTTTTTTATTTTGTCTTAATTGGGGGTGGCTTCCTTTTGCATCCTAACTCCGAGAAAGCCCTGGATCCACTCACCACATACTTTGTAGTAGACCATTGACAGCACAGCAGTGACAATTCCATGATGTGTGTTGGACATTGTTAGGAGCGTATCAGGCCATTGCAGGTTCCGTTACATTTACTTTGTTATTGTGTTCAAATATTTGTATTTCTGTACGTCTGTATTTATAATCCCTCAACTTTCACACCACCATATTTCAGAGCTAAGTATCTGTTTTACTATCTGGAGCAAATGCAGATACATGTTACCCTGATTCTGAAAGTCTAAAATGTCTGGAAGAATATGAAGTAGACTATGATCATAATGCAACATTCACTAAACCCCTCCCTTTAGAACTGATTGTTCATTCTTAGCTTAGCCACTGTAGCCACAGGCCTGGGGACATCAGATAATCATAATCAAACCACATTTTCAATTGATACTCCATGATTCTACATAGGATAGCAGATGTTTCATAAAAAAATTAGCATTTAGAATTTGTTCCTGACTGCAATATTGTAGAAAGAACCTTCAAGGTTTTGAATGTCATTCAAGTAAAAAAAAAAGAAGATCAAAGTGCCTCCCAAAACCTAATGATGCATCACGTAAATTTCAATTCCTATGTAGGATTGACATTACATTTGAATCACTAATGGGCCCAAAGGTACAACAAATGGACAATAATCACATTGAAAGTCTAAATTAAGAATAACCAAAGGCCAAAACATGATCTCCTCAGGCTGACAATGAGAATCTTGGGAAATTCGGCAGAAACTTTAATATGCTTTAGTGGTGCAATACTGTAACTTTCATTGTTGGCTGAAACGGTCCATTTTAATGCGAAACAGTGTTTTTGGAGTTGCAGACATTTCTTTATATATACTAAAATAAGTAACAGCTATGCCAGTACATTGAACTTTACTGAGTGGCAGTATTAACAGGAGTCCGTCCTTGATCTCCACAGCTGAACAGCTTCAGTGCTCTTACTTCTTTCTACACAGCCACTTTTAAGATGAAAAATTGTTCAGGAGCCAACAGATACATAAAACTGTAAGACTGCACTGTCAGATGACACATCATGGTCCAAACAACACTTCAGCAGTCACTCACATCCACTAGTGCACTAATATACACATGAGACCTGCTACAGTAATCCAAACCCACTGACCCTGAAAAGATTAACAATCTTTTAGGACATGAAGTCAGAAGAATTGCAACAAGGATCCGACTACAGGCAAAAAGATTAGGGCAGGTACAAGCACTCAGTCAGACACACAAACAAACACACACACATTTGGTTTTGTACCTAAATACAGAGACATACGCGTATGCTTAATGTGTTACATATATAGTTACTAAAAGTGTATTAATACAGATATTTCAACACAATTTTCAGTTCTAGGTCCAGATTACATGCATAGAATTTATAAGCAACTTCAGAAAAGTCCCAGTCATTTGAATTTGGGAGAGTGCATAGCATAATCAAACCACATCCACTCAGTACTTGACAGTGGTCCCATGCAAGATTTCTCACACTCTAATGATAAGGAAGGTAAGATAGAAGTCAGCAGTCACACTAAGAGAGGTGCAGGATCACCTAAAAGCAATGAGCAATAAGCAATAAACTCCCCTGTCAAACCCCATGCAAAACATTTCTTTAAAAAAAAAAGCACTGGGATGTGCCGTTGAAATTTGCATAAAATGATGACAAACCAGAACAGTTTCAAAACAATCCACACTGACAAAAACAAAAATGCTCTAGGAAAAATAGGGTTGCAGGTATGATGCCAAGACCACCGTACCCACAGTGAAGTATGGAGAGGGAAAAATCATGACATGAAAATGTGTTACTCTCAATCAGGTCTTCACATCACTTTACTTTTGAACATCCCAGTTTCGAACATTTTGGCATATCTATTCCCAAAAACTAGAAAGCTCCAAAAACTGTAGAACTGTTGCTTTGTTGGTATACCACATCACACCCACCTCACATTGTAACTTAGCTATTGCAAAATGCTGCAGAGCTGTGAACTGATCATTTATACATTGCATAGACAAACTGCCTAGTTCACCTTTCCTAAACTGTAGGCTAGAGGTCGACCGAAGCCGATATTTTGGAGTCCAGGTCAGCCTATGGCCGATATATGCTGCTGATATTTTTTTGGACCAATAATTGAATGTTTTCCCCTCTATTGGATGTTAACTATCATACTAATAACACAAAGATAGATACACAACATTTCTCAACTTGTCATTTATTGAATAATGACTTCAATGTAAATATAAACTTATAACAAAAACAAAACGTAACAATAACAATACAATGAAACAGTAAATTAAACTTGTAAACAGTAAACACAGCAGAATCAAAATTGTTTAGTACAAGCAAGCAGCATGGGCCACGTGTTCCACAGTGTCAATAATACTAGGCTGCCCGCAGAGGTGCCTGTCTGTAAAATCGGCGTAGTGCACTTGGACATTGGCCGATGCGATACATTAAAAAAAGCCAAATATCGGCCCGATATATTGGCCGGCCGATGTATCGGTCGACCTCTAATGTAGACCATGGGAAAGTTATAGGATCTGGATTAAACACAGTGTCAACCTGCTTCACGGATTAAACACAGTTTCAACCTGCTTCACTGATAAAACCCATAAAAAATCCAAGGTTAAATTAGCTTTGTAAGTCTAGCTAGCAAACCAAGACTTTTTAATTGTGTATATTAAGAGTCATGGCTTGCCTAAGGAAGCAGTTAATAACACTTCCACACTCCCTCAAATAAGATACCCAATAAAAACCACCTCTTTCAAATCAGGGTGGGACTGGTCAGCATATCTGAGCTATTTTTGCCTTGCTCACTTTGGTGAACTCGCACAGAAGCCCAGAAAACTCAATTGGTGAAACATTCATTATGGTGATGTTAATTATTTAAATGCTCATCACATTTTCATCAAGGAAAAAGAGGCTAAAGGTCAGCGTTCTGATGTTGAGCAGTTGATTGAATGCGGGTCGTTCATGCACACACGCTGACTGACACATATAAGCGCCTGCGGACGAGGCTGCTGTCCTAAAACACCCCTAAGGCTTCAAAGCTCAGCCTGCACCCTGAGAGCACTGTCAGTCTGAGGTGGCTGCAGGGCGTCAGGCTCATCTGTGGCTGACTGGAATCAGAGTGATTGGAAAATATATAAGCCACACATCATGACCACCGTGGTGGGTGTTAAATATGGCACTGTTTGATCTTTTTCTGGGTCTTTAAAATGAGCCGTAAAACTCCTTACAAATCAACAACAGCGGTGTGTCGCCGTAAGCCATTTCGCTGGGTCATCGTGGACACAAATCAATACTGTCCCTATCGATGGCAGCAGCATTTGCATTTTGCAGGAGTAGCGGGAGTTATTTTTTTCCTTTTTTAGCATGCCTGAAAATACTACATGGTGTAGTTAAGCACAGCAATGTAATGTCACTTTTAAATAACAGCAAGGTTTGGTATTAGAAAATGCACACATAAATGCTCAGATTGTTCACTTACATGTGTTTTATCAGGCAAATAACTAAGATTACAGGTTTGTCAAGGTTTATAGACCCTGGTCAAATTATATATCTGTTGATTTTCTAAGAGAAAATCAGTCAAGATCCATTAAGCTAACACTCCTAATAAATAGTGGAATCTAATACCTTACCAACAGACAATGTACAACCGGCACACCTTAATCAACACACACTTGACCAAAACCATGTTAGATTGTTAGGAGTCGTTCGCATGTAAATTTGGTTTGACGTCAAACTTTATGTCAAACTATATGTTCCGACTAGGTCCACTGTTGCAACCTCTGTGCAGAAAACCAGGCCAGTGCGATGCCCTGCCAACACAACTTTGTTTAATCACAAGTGCACTGGAAACATCTTACAGTTCTAAACCCTGTCAGTGATTGGCACTGAGCTGAATGTGACAAGCCTATGCAGCATTCAGAGAAAGAAGCAAAAAGTCCCAGCCTGCAGCAGGCCAGCTCCCCTGTGGCAGCCAGATCTACTCCATACTTGGACAAATTTGAACACTTGGCTTCAGCCCACTGCCTTCAGCTGGGCCATAAATCTGCATGTCCAAATGGTCAATCAATACAAGAGCATTCACCTGGGGAAACGGTGGGATGAAACGTCCTACACTGACTAATTAATGGGAAATCTACTGCTGTCAAAAAAGAAAGAAAATAGAAAAATGCATTGATACATTACATTACACACATACGGTGCAAAAGTCTTCGGCATGAAAAAAAAAGATATATATATATGTGAAATATATTTTAAAATATCAAATATATTTTAAAGTATTATTTAAAAAAAAGAAATGTGCATAGACCATTCAAAAAAATATGAACATGCCAATTGTTTTTTCTCATGTGAAAAATATTACATCTACTCATATTGGCCTTCATAGCTCTGCTTGATTTAATGGTGAGTGAGATCCTAACCGTACACGGTCATTAAGACATTATGCATGCCACCAAGCAAACGCAACAATAGCATAACCACGAAGCCATTAGAAGATAAACACAGTAGTTATCATCCTTTCCAAAGTGGGAGCTAAATGTCTTTTGGTGTGTGGGAACTGGGATTAATCGTGTGTTCCAAAACCATCAATTTAACTGTGTGTTTTCATTTTAATGACAGTTTTGTGTGGCTGTGCTTCGGTGGCCTGGACCCCAAAGCAAATAAAAGCCTGTTTATAGCCATGAGCCCATTGTTGATGTAGTGCTTGTCAGTGCTCGGTGTGTTCTCCAGTAAGGTCACAAGACTCAGGGGCAGCGAGAAAGGCAGCAAACAAATCATTTGCAAGTCGCAGACAGTTTCCACCTATCAACATCACAAACTGAATAAAAGAATAAAATACCCTCCCAGTCTCTGCAAACAGCTGCCAGTCATGCATTAACACAAATGCCCATGCACACATGTATGCAAACCCAGAGTGAACAAAAACACACAATCCCGCTGCGCAGAAGGCTGG
>JBBMFX010000016.1:11962808-11985266 GCA_037832545.1 Rhabdalestes septentrionalis | reverse complement strand
CTTAGTCTGTTTACAGAGCATTTTATTTGTCCTTACTGTGTTTTTTCTTACCCGTGTTTCTGGATTTCTCTTGCCATGCAGGATTTACTGGTTTCCGAACTTTGGATTTTGCTCATGAATTCTGAGAACTATTTAACTTATTAAAGTTTCTTGCCTTTTAATTTTTGCATTTGGGTTGCAATGTCATGTGTTCTTATAAAGTCTCAGTAAACCATAATTTTGATGAGTGGAGGATATTGATTCATGTGAGTTATCTGATCCGAAGTTCCCAACTTTTTTCAATTCATGACCCACACAAACGATCATGAAAGCTTTTGTCGCTTCCATGAAAATTTAACAGGATTGTATAAGCTGTATAATCTGTATTAATCCACCAACACCAAAACATTTCTGAAACTTTTTTTATAGCCATTTATGCATGATAGATGAATTCCATATTTGTCAGCATATATGAATAAGGCTTCATCATCACCACAGGTTGAAAGCATAGTTATAAACTACCAGCTCAGAATGAAGCTAAAAGGGAATAACTGACTCCTTTTTTATGGATGTGATGTTGCACCTACTCATATAATCAAAATATGGGTCGCCCAGGCTATATGGGATGGAACCCACTTTGAGAACCTTGGTATATCTGAAGAAGGACCATGAATAACCTCTGTGCATATATATGCATATTTGAATTATAACCCTAGACTGTAAATATATTTCTTGATTTTCTGTGAGGTGAAACCAGTCAGTGGTCTTAAAGTCACCTTTTATGTTACTAGTTTGAAAAGCAAACAATAACTGAGAAAGTTCAGTTAAATATGTTATTGAGTACATCACCGAAAGGAAGTCTATGTGCCGGGGCTGCATCAGCTGGCATCTCAGCGAGAGTATGGGAAGAGTGTCAAGGACAGAATCACCTGGAAAAAAAAAAAAACGGCAGCTGGAAGCTGCTGCTTTGTGCCAGTGAAAGCAGCTTTGTGAGCTTTTCTAGCTCAGTGTGAGGGCGTGGGGTGTCGAGGGCTGTGGTCTGGAGTAGGAGGGAAGTGTTGACTGATTGCAGGTAGGGGGCACGACCTCCCATCCCAGCGACACAGGGCCAGCGGTCACTGCGTCACTGGGAAGGACACTGATCGTATGAAATGGCAAAATCAGTGTAATATGATCTGCTTCACATAGCAAAACAGGCATGTGAGCATGAGCACCACCTTGGCTTCAACACACAAAAATACTTACACTCTCACCATGCCAAAGCAACCTCACTCAAGATAAAGATACTTACAGAAATAATCATACAGTATATAAAAATACTCTGATACGAGATAGGAAAATACTCACACCTCATCATATGCAGGTGCATACTAAATACTATACAGTAGTGCAAGCTGCAATATACAAATGCATGCTACAACTCTGAAAAAAAGAGACGACTGCAAAAACGTACATTTTCTTGGGTTTTACCTTTTATAAGTTATAAAAGAGATATTTTAAGCATTATTTTAAAGGAAATGACAATATCAAAATAAGAGAAATGATGCAGTGTTTACAGAACTTGAATTATAATTCAAAGAAAACATTTCTCTTGTTCAATCTTAAACAAAATGTTGGTAATTACCTTTGATGTACTTCTAGTAGTGTTTTGCCATCCAACTTGTCTCATTGCGAGAGGACAGTGTTGATTACAGCAGTGTTTTAATACTTTTCCTTAATTAGATTCAGCTGATTACTAATTAGTACCTCATAAAGCAGAATGAGGTGCTTGTGTAGGAATATAACAGACACTGGCATGGAGTGGTTGTAACACTCATAAAGATGCTGATTAAAAAATGAATTGCAGTGGTTTCAGATTTTTTTTCTGGAGCTGAGTATTATGTACACTACATTTTATCTATGCATACTAAATGCATGTACAATGCTTTATTTTATAGACACACACTATATATTTACAGGTTCTACATATAAAATACATTGTACCTATGCATACTAAATAATGCAGAGTATATTTTATTGACGCATAATTCCTACTTAAAGTTGTAGACATAATAATGCAGACCACATACCACATCCTGCACACTACAGTTTAATTATACATTGTGGAAATATTACAGATATCATAATAATGTATAGTACTAATTTTATGTATTATTCTACATTTTATAGCATGTATATACCATGAAATATTCAGATTTTAATATATTTGTGTTATTTAATAGTACAAGCAAATCCAGCTGAGAAATTCCAGTGTTGCCTTATAGTAGAAGTGGGTGGGCAAAAATATGTAACATAGTTCGAAAACATTTATGGGCCCAAAGAACCAGTGCCACATAAAAGAAAAACAATCAAAACCTGACTTAATCCAGACCATCACTCTAGACAGTCTCTATACAATGAAGCATGAAGTTGATCAGCATTTTTCAACTGCTGATAATATCAGAAACATGTCAGATAAATAAAAACACAACTAATTTCCTACACATGAAAAAATGGCAATTTTATGATCGAATATGAGCATAGCATTTGCTTATAGTGTGTTATAGTGAAAACACACCTCAATTGTTAAAACATAAAAAATGCACTTTTTTAAGAGCTCGTCCAGTTTTCTGCAACTGAAAAAAATACCCTTTTCATTTCACCTAAGACACACTAAACTAATCAATTCAAATCTATCAGTCTGCCTAAATAAACACTGTTATCAGTCAAGGCATGGTCACTCTTATGTGTGAAAGATGCTTCCAAGTCATCAATACTCACAGCAGAGCAGGCTTTAATCAACTGCACCTGCTGATTTATTTCTCATGGCCAAATATAATTCAAGCCTGTTCGTCACTTTGTCACACACACACACTGATTTGTAGTTGTGCATACAGGGAAGCTTAGATGCACACACAGACACACTAGCATATAGCTACTCTTTAAATGCATGTGGTTATATTTGTTTGAGTGCACAAAAACAAATGGGTTTGATGCTTATACATACCCATAGCATACACATCCTAACAGGTAGAACACCTTATGAATCTCCATTACTGTACAGAGCAGCATGTGAGAGCCCATTCATATCGCTTCTTTCAGTCTTTCAATCATGTCACATGTGCTTTTAGTCCTCCTGGGACCTACAGGGCATCTCTTTAAATGATTGTCATGTACTCTACTATCCTTCTTATTTTTCACATGAGCACTGTATTCATAGATTATGGCCAAAACATTCATTCGGGAATGGAAGTGCTGTTCGATGCTGTTTATTAAAGTTTTAGCAAAGTCAATGGAAGGGTTTCCATTCCTGATATCTTTAGGATATCGTTTCATGTCCTGTAAATTGTCTCTGGGGCATTCTGAACTATCGTGCAGTTTGTAGCACTACAGCTCAGTGAAGCTAAAAGTATGGCAAAACAGGAATGCTATGAGAATAAACCTTCTGAAGAAAGCAAAGTGGACATGATTGTGGACATGAAGCTGAAATTTACTGTATTAAATGTGTTGGACATCACTAGTTACTGCTAACAGAAGCTTTTGATTGATTTGTGCTTCTGTCACTGGATATTTGGTGTGTTACATTAACACTGAAAAGTCCCCTTTGGAAAATTTAAATGGAACACACCCAATAGACCTATTCAGATTTTTAGTCGAGAAAATTAGAGGAACCTCACCAAACCTGACCTCAACATCAAAAATGAATACTGTCATAGCACTTCTGTCTTATTTGCATCTCATTAAATCTGTCCTACACACCCGAGACCAACTTCTAACTGTGTACACATTGTCAGGATGTTTGTATGAGAAAAATACTACATAATGTGTTATCAACTACTACTGCTTACTTTGCTAGAATCTAGCTACACAAATAGTATGATGTCATTCCCAATGGATTTAAGTCTTCAGAGGAGGATTTGCCTCTTATCTGCAATTTCTAAAGTAAAAAATATGTTACTTGCACACCTTCTAAGAGATCAGTATGTCTGTATTTACACTAGATGTAATATCAAATGCAAATATAGCACTGGGTTAACACCCAGCTAGTTTGGCACAGGCAAATCACAGCACAAATAATTCTGTAAAAAAAAAATAAAATAAAAAATAAACCAAGGCAAATGAATAGGTTTCAACATTGGACGCTGCATGCATTTAATAATGTATGCCCATAACTAGAAGGTTCTTTTTGTGTGGGTTTAAAAGTCTTACACAGGTTCATTTTTCTTTTGACAGATCCACTCCAAACACTATTCCCACATTTGTTCATTCAAGATGTTACACATTTAACATGTTTACCTGGAAATTCTATGTCTTATATCCCATATAAAGAAGTATATTATGATACTAAATATAAATGCACATTACATGCATACAGTATAATGAACATTAAATGCATATTATGTATTGTTACTGCAAACTACTTAATACTAATAATGCATGAAAAGTAGTGTAGTACATAATATTTAATCAGGCACACTACATCATTTAATTGTATACACACTAAAATTATGCTACATTCTATACATACTACAAGTGTATACAACATTAAGTAGAACCACACTGCCTATTGTACATACATGGTACAGATGCATGCTACATTCTATAGACACAACACCATATAAGTTCAAATTATATACTATTAATGCACACAGCATGCAACAGATAAATCGATAATAATAGAGGCATCCCTATGTACTACATATATCAAAAAGTATTTCATGCATATTACAATGATGCTTGGTACATCCTTGATATAAATGGATACTACATTGCATAAATAAAACTAAGGTTGAATTTCCTATGAAGCGAAATTTAACAGAAAGCATTCAGAAAGGAAATATCTGCACCATATTAGAAAAAAGCCCATTGCTGAATACATATGTGCTTAAGAAAGGTCTATCCTTAGGTTTGTAAATGTTAACATTCACTTGCAACAGAATGCAACAGATTAGTAGCAAGAGCTACTAATCAGTGACAATGTCAGAGCACCTGCTACATATAACTATGTATTACGTTCTACACATTCATGTTGCATACAAATAAGGGTCAATAAAATCAATTAAAGGGGAGGTTGGAGCAGTGATGTTAGTAAGTATAATTAGGAAGGCATTCAATCAAAGTGCACCATCTAGGGACACATTCTAAGTCAAAGCAGCCTGAAAATCCATAAATCTGATCTTATAGTCACCTGGTGCAAAGCTCAAAGTCAAAAAGCCACTGTAATTGGATCAGTATCCAGAACATTTTCAGTTCTGTACCACAATATCAAGTCCATTCACTTGATCTGGATTCGGCCTCAGGCTAGCAATCCTGTTCCACCGCATTATAGTGCTCTGAGATATTACCTGAGAGTCGAGTACAAGCATGCTCGCTGCAGAGGGGAGCCCTCACTCACCTTCAGCTTTCAGAAGCAAGGCCTCTACATTAATACCCCTGACACCTGCATTTTTTAAATATATTTCCTTTATATTCAGAAATACGGGTACAGGGTTAATCAGTTGGGGAAGAGGCATTCATTGTGTGTTCACCTCATTGTGTGTTCAAATCATTATTTCAAATTTTGTCATCTAGTATCTATAGTATTGAAGGTGGTTGCTAGGGTGCTGGGTGGCTGATTTGTTTTTTTGGTGGTTGGTAGGCATTTGCTAGGAGATGGTGGTCGCTAAGGTGTTGTTAGTAATTAACATTGCCATATTGTCCATTTCTAATGCATATATACTGCATATGTATAGTGCATACATAAATATAGATGCATGCTACTTCCTAAACATAAATGCATACCACCTAATTATTAGGGGCGTTAACAACACACCAAACTCATGATTCGGTTCTGATCATGATTCATTTGTGCTGGAGACGAGGAAAAGTTCTGAGGCGCTCAAACCACAATAAAAAAAATTACACAGAGACTTCAGCGCAGTTTGATCACAACCCAGCCAGTTTATAGACAATTTTAAGCCCAGTGTCACAACTTACATGTACTCACAGCAAATCAAATTAGCAAACAAAGGGTCTGTCTGTGCTTGTATGTTTGTAAAAATTTGGGAGGGCTCTTTGAAACACTTAGACCCTCAGCTATTGGTTAAAGAAAAGAAATTGACGTGAAAATCCTCCTATTATGGTGAAATATGTACGTTTCTGGGCGGGAACTGTATACGTGAAAGAGTTGGTAGGGTTGTGTCTGTGTCGCGATTCACCCTCCTCACACCGCTACGTGGGTTACATACTACATACTGTAAATACACATCACAAACAGGGGTCAGTTTTTCTAAATCCCAAGCAGTCAATTTTGTAATTAAGTATTTGTATAGTATTCTAGCCCACTGCTATATATACATATTATCAGTGCTGGGCAAGTACCTTTAAAAAAGTAATTATAGTTACTAGTTACATCTCACAAACAGTAACTGAGTTAGTAACTGAATGAAATCATTATAAAAGTAACTAATTACCAGGCAAAGTAATTATTGCGTTAATATCAAATTTAATATAAAATAAATATAAAACATTGCGGCAGTGTGGGGGGTTGTGTGCGTGTGTCAGCACGCGCGTGTGGCGCTTTAAGTAGTAGAACACGTTAGCGTCAGTTTCGTTCTTCGAGCCAGCGCATGTTGAGATTATAAAAGTGATATTCAAATATTTGGCTTTTCAGAGCAGGGGGGGCATAAGGGAGCCCCCGTGTAGAACCGCCTACTCTGCCTGACTGGCAAACCATGGAAATTTACTAAATCTAAGCCAATCGTCGCATTCTCAGTTACACCACGTGCACAAACACACCAATCATCATCACTGGTTATGTGTCCCACCCCGGCCCAGAACACACACACACACACACACACACACTACAGAGAAAGAGAAGTCTTATGGCTGAGAGATGCTGCTCGCATGAAAAACGCATCAGTGTTCTCAGTTATAGTAAAGTGCATTTTATTGTCAGTAACGGTAACGGTGTTGTAACGGGGGAAACAGTCATTTGTTTGATTACTCGTTATTGAAAAAAGTATCGTTGTTAGTAACGCCACTTATTTATAGCGCCGTTATTCCCATCACTGCATATTACTATTAAAAAACTTTAAACCCTCTTCATACTGTCCCATTTAAGTGATCATGGCACTCCAGAGCATAGACAACACATTGGTCTTATTTGTATTCTATACAATAGAATCACAGCATTTATTTCAGCTCCCACTAATTTCCTAAAAAAAGAACCCAACAAAAAAGGGTAAGTTCAACAAGAGAAGGGTTTAATCTTAGGACATGACAGCAAGGTTCAATGCTGAAGCTGAGGGCTGAAGAAAATTGAGACAAATTGCTGCATTTGCCCGAAATTGGAGAGATTAATTTCTTATCTTTGACAGAGACTTTCTTTTCTTCAAAGGAAGAACTGATTTTTTTTTCTTTTTCCCGACTTCTCCTTGTGATGTTATCTGTAGGATAATCTTGAAGGGAGCTTCATTCTCCCCCAGTAATTGCTCTCACAGCTTAGCTCATTTGGCTCATCACCCAAAGGATCAGTAAGTTATCAGCAAACATGGCTATGCTTCTTCATTAGCTATCAGATGAGCAGTGCCATTTCCACTGACACCTTGTTGTTCTGGAAAGTTAAAAAAGAGACGAACATTAGCTACATTGTAATTTCTACCAACTGGCTGGATAAGTGAATTGGAAGTGACCATTCCTTCATACATGAACACACCACAGCACAAAGAACTTCATCTCCATTCAATCCATTCACCATCACAGCCAAATAAAAGAGCTTTCCAATATTACATGTCTGACATCCCATTAACCAGTTGTGAGGTAATGCAGAATCAAATTGTAGGCTGTGGTTTAACTTAAATGCACTCATTAACTGTTTCATCCCATTGGCTGTCACTTAACAGCTTGCCTGGTAATTCACATTATAATCATGTAAAGTGGCTTTTCATTGGTCGCTAGTTAATAAAATATGTAGAAGAATAAAAATACATCTTTGTCTGGCAAATAAAGGTCATGGTGAACAGACTGAAATATTACATAAGTAACATGCAAATGTAGAATATTTCAGTGTGTGCACAAACTTTTGAATGGTGTTTTCATAACCTTTTCTGATAAATAATTGCGACACAAAAAAATCTGCATTAACAGCAGCTGTTTACATTTAGCAGATTAAGGCAGTTGGTGGTCTGGTGGTTAGGGATTTGCCCCTGTGAAGAGAAGGATGTGAGTTTGAATCCCAGGACTGCTAGTGGCACTACTGGAGTACACCTGAGCGGCATCCAACTGTTTCACTTGGTGAAAGAGTTAAACACAGAGAAACGGTGCAGTGGTGTGTTCACGCATGACTGTAAGGGGCCACTGATCTAACTACTGCTCGTTCGCACCAGTGACAGTGCAATAAAACTGCTGTTGTGAAACTGTGGCTTTTGCGGTCAGACCCTTCTCCTCTGATCCCTACATACTTCACCTCGGCTGGTTTGAGACACACCTCTAGGTCTTTTATAATCAGGTCACTCACACTCGTTCTGGTTTTTTACTACCCATGGGAGACACAGCCCCTTCTGTGTGGTCAAGGTTGTTGAGTATGGTTTTAGCCCACCATGATCACACTGATATAGAACTGTCAGCCAGCAATACAGGTTTGTTGGCTTTAGGAACACCAACGACAGCCGTCAAAATTTTTGTCGTATAAAACTAGAAATACACCTGGCAAATATTTGACAAGTTTGACGACTCACCTTTGAAGTAGTGATGTCTTAACCACTCGTGTTTCTCAACAAGATGCTAGAAAGGGTTAATAGTCCAATGGCTGAAATATTAGCTGCACTACATCTGGTCTCCCCCCAACAGGTTTCGATTTATATATTTAGGGGCGTGTCTCAGTGTTCACTCTAAACAAGCCCGGATGTGTGTTGGTGGTGGTAGGTGGAGTGTCTTACGCCAAAGGTAAGTACTTGTTACTTCCGTGAAATCAAGACTTATGAGTAGCAGGTGTAACACACTTTTGGGCTCAACAAAAAAAAAAACTAAAGCTTAAATATAAGTATTGTCTATTTAAAATATTCATGATCTGCAAAAACGGTGCTTATAGATTAGTCAGCTGTTCTGTTTGAATTACACTGTCCTGATGACTTGTTCAAAGTGGCGGTTCGTAATGGAGAGTTCTGTGCCGGTCTTTTTACTTACCACTATTTTATTATCAATATTACACATAAAACTTCAGAAGACATAGTTTCACCAATCATTTTGGAGTTATTCAAGTGTAAATTAAATGTCAACCTCTGGTTCCCCTCACCACAATTGTAATGTTTTCTGCAGCATTTAATATCAAACCACTCTGAATGACTTTTACATATCAGTGATAGAAAAGAATGAATCCTACTCCATGTCTATACAACAGAATAAATGGACCTACCCACCTCTGCTGTGGCCTGATGACAGCGTGCTCCTAGAGTTGAAAAAATGTAGTCGATTTCCAGAGATAAAAAAGGTTCTGCTGCTCTTGTGTGGCCTGAGGGGCCGGCATAAATCTGTACCAGAGGCCTGCTGGAGCCTGGAGGAAAAAAGGCGGCTGGACACTGATGGTGTCCTATGATGCCTAAACGGTTCCCATGGAAACCTGAGCTATTTCTGCTTGCGTTTCAAGCACTGTCTCTGATTTACATCTCTCTTTCCTGTCTGCATTTCATCAACCCTGCATGGTGTGAAAATGAGACTGGCCTATGAATAAAGCAACAGCCATTTGCCACAGAATATTCAGTCGTAAACAGTGCGCCCACCTGGGTATTATTATGGGTTGAACTGTTATAGGCTCAGAACTAGCAGAACTCAGTGCATTGCTGTGATCACACCAATTAATGCATATTATCTCTTTTAATCTCACTGAGGTGTTTTCCAGCTGAAATGATATGAATTCCAAAAATCCATGATTATATTTATATAGACAAGCAGGATGTAAAGTGGTTACTTGACACCAAAGATGTAACAGACCTACAGAGAAACCATAACTTATTTATTATCATTTACAGATATTCATCAACAGCACGTGATTGCGTGAAATACAGTGAAGAACTGAAATAAAAAACAAAAAACATGGAATTATATTTGGAAGACCAACTATTTCATGTGAAACCTGGATAGACATTTAACCTTCAATTTCAAATATTTATAAATATCGCTTTATAAGATTTTGGACAAACCTGAGGCAAAGGTTTTTTATATACCACATGGGGCTAACAGTGGTGTCACTTATAAAGCATCACACAAGATCTGTTCTGGGCCTTTTTTCTTACTACAGACGGACGAGCCACCAGTCCTGTTCACAGAGCAAGTCCTTACATCATCTCGGACAAAAGCCTTCACTTTCAGCTGTCTGCGCTAATCCCTCCTTGTCTGCTCTATTTTCTCTGCAGCCCAGTCAGGTCCAAATTTCTAAAACGCTGGTACAGAGTTAAAAGCTTTAAATGACAGAGGCTGCCCTCTCGTCTCTTCCACCTGCCTGAGCCATTAAAAATGACCCCATAAATCCGATTGTAGTCTAAACAGATGCATTTGGATTACAGAAGTGGTTTCTACTGTGGCCATAACGAATAAGTAGTATAGAGAGTGATACTTAAGGTCTTTTCACTTGCTATGAATGAATCATTATCATTATCACGAATCATCACAAACTGAATGCATGTTTGGGCTGCACAATGCACATAACAGTAATTGCATTTTGTCCTACACAACTGGGGCACCAAAGGCCAAGATGAACAAACTTCAATTACTGCAACTGAAGTACCTTCACATCCATAATTTGAAGTTAAAGCATCCACATTATTCAGGGTTCGTGTATTCTGTGTATTCTATTGGCACTAGTTTTTTCAAAGTAAAAATCAACTAGGTGGTTTTACACAAGGAAGATCTGAGTGGGGGTGCATGTCTGATCCTAAAGGACACTGACAAATGCCTTGTCGGTTAGTTTATTATCTGTAGGACTCTGGTGCACTATTTGGACATTGTTCTTCCAGCTGGCCCATCAGGAATGAATGAGATGTGACAGGTCCCTATCTGACTGGAAGATGGAAGAAAACTCTTCAGAGAGCAGATCATGCAAGGCCATGCCATCATGGGCATACACCCAGCGCTCCCCAGTCCAATCATAACGTTTTGGGCCACTGTAAAACAAAATACGGTCAAGTTTTAATTTTCAATTATGTCAAACTGATAGTCGGGTCAGCACAGTAGAATAAAAAATAAATTTGATAAAATACACCAATGGTTTTACAATAATAAAATACAACAAATGTAACTATATTCATTCATTTAATATTTGTGTTTATTCCATAAAAATTAATCTATGTACATTTACATAAGATTGAATACGTACCTTATAAATGCACAAATACTGTTTGATAAAGCTCAGGAAATAAATAGAAACTGTGATCTGAAATGGGCATAAAACTCCCTGTTCTCTGTAGAGCATGAGACCTCTGTAGAGAGTGGGTGCGTATGTGAGAGAAAAACACGGCTTGCCTTGTGGGAGAGGAGAGCCAGATCTGTTTGTTTGGTGTCTGTTTATTGATGACGTATGTGCCGAAGCCACCGCCCACTTTCACAGTCAGGACCCCACTCTGCCCAGAGGAAGAAGAATAGAAGGAAAACTTCAGAACATCACTTTAAAAGGAACATTTCACTCAAAATGCTAATGTGGCCAACTATAAATGGAAGTTAGTGAGGAGCACACTGCATGAGCTTATTTGCATAAACGCTATCTGAATTTATTATTAGAAACATTAGCATTTTTGTCTGAAATATCAATCTGTTTGAAGTGACTACAATTCAAAGCCACCACGTTGAGGCACTAAAAGCTCTTGTGCACAACTTAACAAGCAATGCATCCATCAGGCATCTGAACCATGCGACCAGATAAAACACCAAAAATACCAAAAGAATGAAATTTCTCCCACACTGGCTAAAGGGTATTCACACACAGGTCACACAGGGGAAAAGGAAATAAACTTGCTGCTAGCAGACATTGCTCATTTATGCTGTGGGCAGTTTGGCCCTGTGCCTGAAACTGAATTTTCCAGAACAAAACATTTTACATTACTGCAAGACAAATTGGACTGAACAGTTATTTTATTTCTTTTAATTAAAATTATGGCTCTCGCTCCAGGCACTGGTTGACCTTGTGGCTCCACGTTCATACTGTAGTTTGGTGAGATTTACTGATGCTGTTACATGTAACCAGTCAGATATACTGGAATGTAGTGCTGGACTGTACTGAAAAAATTCAAATCATTATATTTTTGATTGAGCTGTTAAATTCTGATTACTCAACATGTGAACGGGTACATAGCACATTTTACAGAAAGTGAATGTGATTAGATTTGATGAATTTTAAATCCGCAGCAAATTACATCCACTGTTGTTAACTGTCAGGGTTTTGCTAAAGTGTACAGAATATAATTTTTTAATAAAGAGGACCTGCTGGGCCACCACTATTATATGAGAATGATGTCAAGGTCAGTAAATATTGCTAAGTAATATCATCGTATGTCAGTATTAGAATATTCAGGTATAGATGACATTGTCCAGCACTATTGGCCTGCTACTGGAACAAATAAAAACCTTATTAACTAGTGATTTTAGTCAAATAAGACATTCACATTCAAAATGGTTTCTTATCCACTGATGATGGTTAAAGATGAAAAGTATAAAGCCTATATTTTTTGCTACATGGGAAAAGCAGGGTTTATGAAGGGAGAAATGTATGTTTATGGTGGAATGTAAGCTGACCCTGCCCAGAGACAGAGTGATCTGGTCTGGGGAACATGGCTCCATCGTTTAGTGATGGCTCAGACAGCAGCTGTCTGACCACATGATTTAAAAAGTCTCCGTTTTATTAAATCACCCCCCCCCAACCCCCAGGCCAAGATGTCGCAAGGCATGGAAGGATATAGCGCCTTCCATATGTAATATAATATGCACACTCCATAAACTCAGTACAACAAAGGGGGGGGCAAGGATGATTCTGCAGCTGAGAGATGCAGAAACTCACTGCTCAACTCCACAGGGGCGAGCTGACAGGAGACTCCCCGCCTGACATTTATCTGGCTAGGATGAAGAGAGAAGGGGGGGGGGGGGGCACAGGGTGTGAACAACCAATCAACTTGTCAACAGCCATGGAAACATCACACACTGCCACCAGCCACAGCAAACAGGGAACAGTGCACTACAAACATGAGTTCAACTAGAGTACAATTTGATCAAAACTATATATTCTCTCATACACAAAACAGCTACCTATCTCCATGGTTGGTTTGTGCTGTTGTGAGTGAATAGCTAGACTTCTTCATCACTTCCTGTTGTGTAAAATATTCTTTGAAAATAAGGAGGTAAATATTTAATCAAACCATGGTAAACCCTTACAGAAACTTGCATAAAACATATCCCAAAATCTACTCAAAATGAAACATGCCTGGTGACTGAAGTGTGTTCTTTATTTTTCACATGAGTTCTGCAGCTAATGTACCACAAAGGTAATGGAAGGTAACCACTCTGCAAACTGTATGAATAAATCACTACATCCTAGCTTCAAGTAATCACTGATAACAACCTAATAGTGTATTCAGGTACAGAATGACAGAGATACCTACAAAAACTTACTAAGTATGTCTAAACACAGCTGAAGCAGAAGTAGTAGCCATGCTGCGCAGCTAAAAACGGTAGCAGAACTGTAACATTTTGTCCACTGACATCAGTAAAACAACAAATGTTTACAGTAATAAAGCAGTAAAAAGCATCACAATAAAAAAAGCAGCTGATGCAACAGTCAGATTTATCAGATGCACATATATTCGTATGACTTGCTGTAAACAAATCCCATTTTAGGGTCTATGAGAACATCCTGGGTCAATTTCCCTAATCCTACCCACTGCGGGCTGAGGGGCCAGTGTTCTGTCCAGTGAAGGGGCTCAGAGCTAATGACATTTTACACACACAAGTACATAATGTTTGTGCACTGTCATGTGCTTAATAGTGCCCTTTTTTCTCAGACGGACACAACTGAACAGCTCTCCAAGGGTCAAGGAAAGACAATTGGTTTTCTTGAGAGTAGCCATTAGTCGGCCTCTTAAGAGACAGAGCTGAGAGGTCTCAGTCCTTTACAGTCGGTCAACACAGCTGCTCTTATATGGCATTAAAATAAGAGGTCTTGTCTTAAACAGGAAGACAATCCATCTAATACCCAGTGTAAAGTGAACACAGCCTTTGTGAGACTATACAGCATTTCCTTTCTTATTACCTGTGAATTATGACTTTATATTCATCAGTCACCTATCTTAAGCTCAAACAAACATAAGAAATGAACAGTCAAATTGTATAAATGCTGTAGAAGTGGAGAAAAGGCGACTCAGAATTCAGGGTCGTTATGGTTTCTGGCTTATTTTTTTTATTGATCCTTATACAGAAAAATGGTTTTAGGGCATGTTAACCTCAAGCTGAAGCGTATGTTTGGATGCATTTCATATACATATAAACATATGTCTGTGTATTTCCATTATTATTAGAAGATTGCAGGTTTGAATCATGGATAGATGAATAATGAATATGCAAGATAAGAAAAAAAAACAATTAAAAGTGTGGGTGATTTGAGAAAAATATTGACACATTCCATGATATTCCATGTCATGGTGTAACTTTTTCTGACTTCCTATCTAAACAATATTGAAATTATGAATCCATTTACTCTTGATTTAATGTGCCGTACATTAACATGCAGTTGACCAGAATTCAAAGACCTGGTGATATTAACAATATTCTCAGAAAAGGATATTGAGAGATATTGTGAAATAATGTATCACAGTAATGACAAATATTGTTATATGCCCAACCATTTTATAATATTTTATTTAAATATGATTAATTCCAGAAAACATTCTGGCATGTTTCCTTTTAATTTCAAAGGGAGAGAAGCTTAGTTTCTTAGGTGTGACCTGACCTGGATTACCTTTATCCAAACTTGCAATAGAGACCAATCCGGGAGGTTAAAACAAGAACTTTTGGAAAGAAACAATGGAAGAAAACTATGAAAAAAGTGTGAAGATATGCTATTGCCTTCTTGATCATAGCCTGGATAGACAGTTTACTGTGTACAACTCCACTTTTATTTCTGACCATCCACATCCTTTTATTCCCAAAGCAGTTAGTGGGTCACAGAAACAAGGCTTCTCCTTAGATGCACTGGTTGCCGTTGGCCTGTTCCTACATTCCACTAACTGGCAGCAAATTGGTCGATAGACTCAAGTGAGGAAGAGCGGGCAGTACGACCTATTCCAGCTCACAAATTTTTGTCAAAAAACAAAAACAAAAAAAAACAGTTTAGACAGTTTCCCCTTTAACCCAAACATTGCAAACAAGCCAAATCAATGCATTTATGATGTATCAAAAATGATCTGTAACTTTTTTAGGATGGCCTCTAATCAACAGTGGTGGTCTTGTAAAGCCTAAATCCATTTTTACATACAAACGGTGTCATTCAGTTTCATAGAGTGTCAGAATCCACATGAGCAATTGTGTTTATTTAATGTGATTTGTGTGTAAATTTAGGATTCCAATTTGACAAATATTAGCTGGTGTCTATACACTTGCATTGCTTGTGTGGTAAATTTATTTCATACATCCAGTGCAAAAGTACAAAAGCAAATTTTGAGCACCAATCATGTCTTGACAGATTGACTTTTGGTTTGGTTTCAGGAGAGAACTGGCTCAATCAAGCCTTTACAACAGGGAGAATTATCTGTGTTTTGAATACTTATTGTGCATTTTTCCCTTCCTTTGCTCATGGTTCATTTGAAATTGTAGGAAATAATAGAACAGCCTGTATGTTCTGTAAAAACCTTATGGATGTGAGACCATTGCTGAACAGCATGCCGTTGCATGAGGGTATTACTGTGTCACCCTAGGCTAAACAGACATAGCTGATCTGTTTAGTCATGACATGGATGAATGGACAGAGGGAGTTTTACTTCTCTCTAATAAGGCTGAGGAGTCTGTTACATCATGGTGTATTAGACTATTGTCTTGTTTACTTGGAGTATCAGCAGAGCAAAAGAATACATAAAACATAAAACATAAAACAGAAAGTCTGTCGCCTTAACACTTCTTTTCTTTACAGACCAACAGCAGCCTCTAGTGGGCATTTACATGGACTACATCTTTCATAAAAGAGTAAATACAGTAACCCCCCAGGTTTTCGCAGGGGTTACATTCTAAAAGCACCCGCTTATATTGAAAAACCGTGTTGTTGTTTTGTGGTTTAAAAAATGCCTAAAAATGCCTATTTTTACAGTGTAAATCCTAAATATGCCCCCAAACATACTCCCAAAACACTTTAATTTCATTTAAAACACATTAGCTGTAAAGATAATAAAGACCAACCCATATCCGTCCTTTACAGTTTACACTGCACTCCAGTAGTGCTAGAATGTAAATCAGTGTGTGGGGACGGTATCTGACTCAAGGGTACCTGAGAGGTGCCACTAGAAGCCTTGGGATTTTATCTCATGACTTTCTACTCCCTGCCACAAGCTGCATCGAGTGAACTGCAAGACCATATCAACCATCACTTGCCTCAGATTGCATCAAGTAGTTCAGCAGTCTCTAATAGGAAATAGATTATGCTGCTTAGTATAAAACTGCTAAGTACAGTCTGTGCTGCGTAGTATACTACTACCATCATGAAGAACTGTCCATCCTTAAAGAAACATCAACAATCAGGTTTAGCATGCGAAAGGTTAAAAAAGACCCTTTTAAGACTCTTCATAAGACTCTTCCTTATGTACTCACAGAAAAGACAACATCGTAGTCAGGGGCAGTGAAGCTCTCATCAGTGAGATCCTCAAAGTACTCTGCTAGTGCGTCCAAGGTTTCATCTGCCAATTTTTCATAGACAGCTTCTGTTATCCCCCTGTCAATGACAGCATTTCATGAAATCCTGCAGCTTTGCCATGATTCAAACTACTGGTATTTCAAGTTGTTGGATTGTATAATGCTTTAATAGAGAAGAGGGTCATTTTATTTACTTAAACTGAAGTGCATTTTCTTCTGCAAGGCAAATGGTCACATGAAGTCTTCTTCTTTGAACATCTCCATGAACACCTTTAATCCACTGAAACAAATAAAATGGCTGGTAAGTTCTCCAGATTGCACAAGTGACAGATATTTTACTTAATGTGTAATTAAGATGATAATGGTTCTTCTTCCTCTAACATTGTTGTAATAACTGAGAAAGTAATTTTGAATTACTGTAAGCATCTTGTGAAGCTGTGTTACAATACAGTGGTGTCATTCAATACAATTAACACTAATTGTATTTAATTGTAATATTATTAATACACATTATACAAAGGGAGGCATTAGCATGCAAAAAAAATACATAACTGTAGAACCTAAAAGAGGATAAGACAGTATATGTTTACTAAGAGCTGATTGTGGGTAATTTGCTACCTTCCCTGTGCTTATAAATGTGACTACAAGAACAAAGAATGCACAAACACACACACACACAGACAAACACTAGGCTTGAAACAAATGACTCAATAATACAGTCTTTAATATAATTGGGAAGTTACCTTTACACTTCTGTCAGGTAACTGAAGAGCTGGCTTGAACTGCGGGCTTCCCGAGTCAGCACTGTAAAACTTACCACATCTTGTCTATAAAACAAAGAGATTAAACCTTTAAACATTTAAACAACCATATGCTTCATAATCATTCAGCTACAATAAGTATAAACCTTATTATGAATGCAGTATAATCTGATGTCTTGTAGTAAATTATTTATGGTGCAATCCGTCCAACTACATTACACATGATCTACAATTACTCTGCATTACTGAAACAATGAAATGTTGACCATCAGGTGAATTCCCATCAGATTCTAAGCATGTGAATAAGGTTTCTGCAGTACACAATGGTTAAAATGTCAACAATGTTGGACAGAGTGTGATGTGAAATACTCTGAGCTAGAATTTTTTACAATGGTGGTGACAGGAACCAAAAAAATGAGGAATTTAACACCTCCAAAACTACTGTAGAGAGTTATTACATTAATGGTTATGAATGCATTTCACAATGCCTATTATATGTTTTAAGCTTTTGGTATTTTATATGCTTTCTTTAACTTTATTTATGCTTTCTTTTCAGTTCCCAGAATAGTCCCTCGAAATACTGCAGTTTCACCAGTTGTTAAAGAGCGTAAATATAAGGCTGTGTTTTGAAAAGGAGATCTTGGTTCAAAGGTGCAATCTCGGGTTCATATCACAATCACTACAAAAAATCAGCACCTGTAAGTTTCTCTACAATTAATCTTTTCATTTGTAATGGAAAATTCTTGCCAAAGATGCTACTTCAATATGATAATAATAATATATTTTATTTGAAAAGCACCTTTCAAAACACTCAAGGACACATAAAAGAATAAATAAACAATCATTGAAATACAATAATAATAAATAAATAAATAATTATAATAATATCACACGATCACTATGGGCTACAGGTTAGAAAAGAAAAAAAAACAGAAAATGAGGCAAGCATGAAAATAGAAAGATTATTGAGTAAAAAATATATAAAACATCTAAGAAATGTCAGACAAAAATAAAAGGCTTATTCAGTTTAGATAATCAAGCTCGAACTAGGTCTGTCACGATAAACAATAAATCAATTTATTGCACGCCCGCGATCATTTTCTCCTGTTTTTCTCTACCAAAAACTATTGACAATGGACTTCACTGTGGTGCATTCGTCTCTACCGCCCCCTCTCGTTTTCTTAGGGAAATGAGACATGAACTCTCCTGGCATTAGGCTCTCCTAGTCTAATGGCTAGCTCTCGTGCCACGAGAGAAAATGCTAACGTTAGTTGAGAATCGAAGATGGAATTGGTGTCAAAGCCGAATGCGACAGCTTCAGTGTGGAAGCACTTTGGATTTATACCGGATGGACATGATGAACCACTGTGCTAGCCGGTATGTCACATTTGTGGTAAAACAGTAGAAAGAGCAGGGAAGGGCAGTCTGAAACTAAGCCCGTTGCGGCCCGTTAATGTTTTTTAATCCAGCTCGGTGTGTGGGTCTCGGGCCGGTAAGTCGCGGAATGGGGCCAGGCAGGACCGAGAACGCAGTACGAAGTTACTGAAATTAGGTACACATTTAAGCTGTGAATACCACTTACGCGACAGGAAGTTTTTTTTTCAGAGATCGGCTCTTCATACTGCATGCTCGGCTCTCTCAGCTCCCACACGGCTCTTAGTTTATCATCTGTAGAATCATATTTTAGCCAAACTTGGCAAATGTTAATTAGGGCTGGTCAGAATGCCATTTTTTTAGCTTCGAGTATTCGGTAGTGAAAAACATTGAATATTCGAAGCTTCGGTGGGAGGGGCCTGAATGTATTCTTATCTTGTTTTCGCCATATTGGATTCAGAAATCCATATTTTCAAAGTAGAATTATAAACAAACAAACCGCTAAACACATCTTTTATTTTTCTGCCTCAATAGCCACACAGACCATTTTGAATTTGCCGCGAGACCCGGCCGACCGGCTAGCTCCTCGGCAGAGTATTAGCCAGTGGAAACCGGCTAGCCAGATAGCGTCTTCACAAAAAGCTACAAAACTCGACAAATCTCGCTCAAAACTCGCACAAACATCTCAAAACCAACTCGAATGCATTTTTCCCCACCACCAGCCAGCTGTAAACACTGGCGGCGAAGTGCAAAATAAACCCTTTTACTTACTTCAGTTCACCGTGTGGCTCCTGGGTGCATCTCTCTGGGACTCAAAGTGTGTCATTTCAAAATTCTCCTATAAAATCCTCACTGCAGGTCTCTAATCCCCACCGAACACCTTCATAAGTCTTCTAAGTCTGGTGTAGTGTTATTTTTTATCCAAATTCAGGCTAAAAATTCTTGTTTTTACAGGATAAACCATGGTCTTTTTTGATGCGCCCATTGTGAGAATTGAACAATGTATATTAGTATGCCACCCATTAAAGCTGTTTTTCCGCGGCCGAACTGTGGGGTGAAATGCACCGTTAGACCCGGAGCGCATTGGAAAGTTTCTCCGGTTTTGGGTGGAGGAGAACTCTGCTCAGGCTTGTTAGAAAGGCCATATTGAGCTGATTCAGCTCACACATATTGAGTGTGAGCTGAATAAATGAACAAAAATAAATAAAATATTATTACTTACTAAAATTAAATATGTGGTGTCAATATTATTTCCAACTGAAAAATGCTGTATTCCGGAGTTTACGTATTTATCCACTAGTTTACAACTGATGTCATGGGTTGTAAAGAGAGGAGGTCACGTGTTTTCTGTGGAGCTCCACTCTCCAGGAGTCTGCAGCTAGTTTATTTTTTTATTCTTTCGAATATTCGAATCTCAAAATGAAAACTCGAATGCCATCCCTCTGAACGAATACTCGAATATTCGAGTCCAGCCCTAATATTATTGCTTTGTGTGTTGATAAGCCCTTAGATTGTTTTACAGTTGACTTTAAATAAAAGAATTGGATATTATATTTTTATTTTTGGCTGTTTTGCTTTCATATTAAAATGTTTGTGATTGACACAATCCAGGCCTCACACTGAGTGTTTCCTGCCATGCCAGTCTTCAACAAATCTGAATCTAAATCTAAAAAAATACTTTTATAGGATTATTTTACATTTACATAAATGCTTACTGAATATTCTTAAACTTCTGATTATCAGTAGCAACCTTTCAAAATCCTAATTTACAACTTTTTAAAATGGAAGAAAATTAATTTTGCACAGAATTAATTTCCGATTCAGATTTTTCATGTGGCCCCCTGTGGAAATGTATTGCCCAGGACTGAGCAACACAATGTTTAGCACAGCTGGACACATTGCTACTCCTGAGAGATCCTACCTGAAGCCACACAAAGTCAAGGTATGCTGACTGTCTTACAATGTCTTCCACTCCCAGGGTTATGTGATCTTTAGACGCATGTATCTTTGAAAGGGTGCATTTGCATCATTATGTCATTATCTTTATATCAGTTGAAAATGGACACAACGACAATATTATTGTTTATCGCAAAAATTTCTGGGACAATTTATTGTCCAGCAAAATTAGTTATGGTTACAGGCCTAGCTTGAACAGATGGTATATATGACAAGGGCACTTAAGGTGACTTTGAAAAGGGGAGGGGCTGACATCTATAATTTAGTTGTACAGATGTATGTGGAACATATATCCCTATATAAGAGGTTGTTTGTACTGGGTACACCAGAGTAACGCCTACAAAAGTGCTCAGACTGACTTTATAACATTCTGCATTCTGCATGTATTCTGTATGATGTGTGCCCTCTTTGCAAAGAGAATAAATCACAAGCTTCAAAACAAAAAAAAGTGTTTCCAGTGTTCTTCATTTACTGTTGATTTCAGTTAAGGGACTTTTGCCACAACACACATTAAGCACAAATGCTCAAATTAAGGGAAATTTGTGGAATTCCCCATAGAGGCGCTGCCTGTCAGCTTTAAATACAATGTATGTTTATCTGTATTGGGACTGTATTTCATTAGAAACATTTTAAGATCCAGACATAATTTAATAATAAGTTTATGCACAAAATAGTTACGAAGAGGTTTCTTTTTTATTACAGATGTGGCATTATAAAGGTGTGCCAACACCTCCTCTGCCCACCACAATACATCTTAAAAGGGCAGGTTTTACCACCTTAAAAGAAAACCGCAAGTGGGTCATAGAAGTGTGACAGACTAACCTAAGGCAGAATGCACCAGCCTGACCTATCAGCCTTAGAAAACAATTATAAATTATAGATTATAAATCTGTAGCTCATAGTAAATTGAACCTAAAAAAACTTATAGTAGCAACAAACCTCACGATGACGTAACACCAACAGGACTAGAGAAACAAGCTAATAGTGCTGTTCACTTACACTCGCTCTTTCTGGGCCCGCTCCGGTACCGAGAGAGCACAGTTTAGAATTAGCTGGGTGACATTTCCACCGGCTCCTGTCAGTACCACAGGTCCGCTGCAAAAGAAGACACACGCGTTGCCATTTATTCATTAACAGAGACATTTCCGAGGAGACCAAGTGCCCGGTACTGGCTCCAGACTCAGAACCTCCTGTCCACCAGCTTGATTTCAAAATAAAAGTCCCACATGAACGGAACGCTTTATCCAGGTTACGTTTGATTCAACATAAAGAAATAAATTGGGTTCGGTGGAGATAAATACAAGTAAACGGAAGATATAAGAGAGGGGAAAAAAGGAAAAAAATTAAAGAAACAAAGAATAAAGTCGGATACATTGAAGACAGATCAAAATAATGGAAGGAACAAGAAAGAAAAATAAATAAATAGCAGAGACAGAAGATAGTTAAAAGTAAAAGAAAGAAAGAAAGAAAGAAAGAAAGAAAGAAAGAAAGAAGTGGGGTTCACTGAAGAGAAATAATAGTAAACAGAAGGAATAAGAGAGAAAAATATATGGAA
>JBBMFX010000016.1:11928817-11945434 GCA_037832545.1 Rhabdalestes septentrionalis | reverse complement strand
ACACACACACACACACACACACACACACACACACACACACACACACACACACACACAAAGACACACACACACACACACACACACACACAAAGACACACACTGACTTCTGCACTTGTTTCACCCCTGATATTCACAAGAGGGAAGTATCTTGCTTTTCCTGCCTGGCCTGCCCCGGCTGCTTCAGTTTTTCTTTTCCCCCAGTTTGTGCTGATCTCATTGCTTAGAAATACAGAGCGTACACACTCAGCACATTGTTTCAGCCGTGACGGAGTGCCCCCCGTGGGCAAAAAACGCTTCCCCCACATGCTCCTGCTAAAATACTGAGTTGCTGCCTCACTGTGTGTTAAGGGTGGGCAATATGATTCCCCAAAATCTAGTTTTCTGAGGTTCTCGTTGTCTAAATCCACCATTTGATATGATCCACTGAGAAGTTCAGTGTTCTAGAAGTGCTGAAACTGATATCCTCACATATTGTGAACTAGTTTACCACAATGACTGCTATGTGTCAGGATGTTTTTTATGTCTGTATATGTTTCTGCCTATGTCAGATAGATCCAGTATAGACCAATATCTGCTCTTGTATATGAATTGTATTTGGCCACTGAGCTTTACTGATGACTTGCATACGCATTTGTGTGTGTGTTCTGTGTCCAGGTGTTAGAGAGCTTTAAGATAATGGACTATAGTCTTCTACTGGGGGTTCATGTGCTGGATCAGAGCCACAGAGACGGAGACATTAGTGGGGGAGATGGAAAGCGTCCCGTAGGCCAAAGAGTCCTCTACTCCACCGCCATGGAGTCCATACAGGGGGAAGGCAAGGCAGCTGAGGCGATAACCACCGACGACACGTGAGCACCTGTCAAAGTTATAATTCAATGAAAAATCATATTCACACAAATTTCCACTTGTAATCACCCAATACAGATTTAGTGTCCAAAGTCTTTTTTTTATATGAGAGCTAACAAGTAATGGAAGCTAATTCTAAACTGATTCTACACAATCATGCCCAAATCATCACATGTGCATCAAACTACTTTAAATAATTTCAAACAGAATTACTTGTGTTGAATCTGACTTTGCATGATATTCTGTTATGTATAAAAACTGACAAAGGTTCTGCCACAAACAGTATCTGATGCCTAAAGTTGTTAGGTTTTTAGGCCATTTGACGCCATTGTGTCAAGACTTGGGTCCAGCAACCATAAACCTCGATCACTTGTTAGCCTTAGAAACATAATTTATATGCCAAATTGTAAGCATTTTTGGAGTGTTGAACTGTTGAACCTAACTGGTGTACTGCTGTCCATTGTCTCTTCAGAATGGGTGGTATCCCAGCCAGAACTCACAGGGGCGAGAAGCTGCTGATATTTCTGGGTATCATTGACATACTGCAGTCATACAGGTAAGAGACTTTGCCCTCTACACTTTCAAAATACAGCCTTCCTTTATTACCACACTATAAGTTACAGTGACATTGACCGACTTGGTGCAAGCTGAGAGGAAATGTCTGTGTAGCTGCAGTTTCATGCAAGTTCTTTCAGTTTCAACTAAGCCCTCCATGCTTTTTCTTTTTTACTAAGGTTCATCAAGAAGCTGGAACACTCATGGAAAGCCCTCGTCTACGATGGTGTAAGTTGATATGGTGCAGATTAGCCTATGTTTTTTATGAAGAGCCTCCCTTGTTCATGCTGCATTATGTAAGCCACCATGTTGATTAAATCTTCTTTCTCTCTCTCTCTCTCTCTCTCTCTCTCTCTCTCTCTCTCTCTCTCTCACCCTTTCTCCCTTTAATATCCACAGGATACGGTGTCTGTTCACAGGCCAGGCTTCTATGCAAACAGATTTCTCAAGTTCATGAGCACCAGTGTGTTCCGAAAAATTCAAAGTAAGTCTCCAGGTTGAAAACAGCAGTTCTGTCACCTATATTCAAAAAGCTGACACTGAATTTGCTTAATTCAAATGTGAACATCATTTCTGGAGGCCTTATATGAGACAGTTTTGGTTTTCAGATTACTCACTTCAGGTAGTATTTGTGTTGGTGTAAAATATTTTACTAATGTTTTACACATTTGAATGAACTACATTCAGCACATCAAGTTTTCTGCGTAAAATGAGCATGCAGTTGAATGATGTTCCTAAACCTCAGAATGTGATCACCACTAAAAAAATACTTCTACAATTTGGCTTACAGCCCTCTTTAAAATGGAAATGAAAGGATAGCTTTTTAATGTTCAGTGTTTTCACAGAATGGGAAGTTGCACAAACTTCACTCCCATTACAACACTGTTTTCACCCACCTACACATCTGTAAATGTGAAATATTGTGACATGTACTTTTTTCACTCTTTTCTTTTTTAAACACTGAGCCTTTTACTGGACATATATGTGTGTGCATGTGTATAAACCGCTTCACTAGATACTTCATTCAAATGTGTGCACTATTTCCCCACCAGTAAACTGTTTTCTGTTGTCACCATAATCATACCGTAATAAATACATTTAAATTAATCAATTGTTTTCAGTCAGTATCTAATTAAAGGCGTCTCAGTAGATTTGAATTCAGCGTTTCCTTGCTGTGTTGTGATATGAGGCCTGAGAGATAACATTTCATTTCATCGTCTGTTTGTGAGGTGCAGAAGAAAACAGAAGACTGTGTTACATCATAAACCTTGAAGCTAATTTGTATCCCTCTGTATCTCTCTCTGTCTTCATCTCTGTCTCTCTTTCACTCTCATTCTCTTGCTCTCGCTCTCTCTCTGTCTGTCTCTCTCTCTCTGTATGTCTCTCTCTCTCCCTCCCTCCCTCAATTTGCACTGCAGCAAACCGGTTCTCTCCATCCAAGAGGGCACGCAACTCCATAGTCCCCATCAAATGCTCCTCTCAGGAACTGTTATCGCAGAAGGAGGACAAATTGGACGGAAGGCCTGAGCGGCTAAGTGGAGCCCGCAGTCTGGCCAGTCTGGATGGACAAAGTTAGCATGTTATAAATCACTGCATCTTGTGTACTATTGGAATAGCACTACATGAATAATTAAACCTGGGACGACTTAAATATTTCTTTAACCAAATCTGATGACTCTTAAAGTGCATACTTAGTATTCAACCATTAATCTTAAGTCTTATTATTCAGTAATGCCCTTAAATGATTCATTAACAATTATAAAACTAATATATAATTCATGAAGTTTACAAGAGTGAAGAATCAAGGTGTTGGCCCACATACAGGCCTTTATAGTTTAGGTAGATAAAAGATATTCTTAAACCTTTATGTCAGCACATTTTTCACACCACCCCTGGCTCTGTCTTGGAGGCATGAAGCTTCAAAAAACAATGTGGGTTGAGCCGAGTATTCATTATATTTCAAATGCCTATATATTGCTAATAAAATGATAGCCAATGGTCCCCTAGTACCATAACCATGGCTTACTAGTGTCCCCAGGTTAAAATATCCTCCATCACTTACTGTATGTATGCACTTATGAGGTTGTGTAGGCTCATATACAGGTCCTAGGTTTTTAAGGATTAAATGGTAATAATAACAATGACATAAAGTATAATAGAAAATATATTTGGTTCATGTTCTGATCAGTATGTACTGACACTTGTCTTATTTCTTCTCCACAGTGTTTGGTTCTTATCACCATCCAGACCTGGTTACTGTGACACCCACTTTAGGCGAGCCCTCTTCTGTTGGCCATTCTGTCTTTTCTTCTTCTCTGTTCGTCAGTGACAGATACGTGGAGGCCCAGTCAAATGACAGGTAGCACCTTTCACAAATGAAAACACCTACAAACACATTTAGAAAACTGGCATGCCAACAGCATGGTGACACTTAGGATATTTCAGATACCTTGACCTCCCACCCCCCCCTCCCGACACACACACACCTTCCACACCTGTGGAATTCCCAACCCATCCTGTCCTACTGCCACGTCACACGTCACCAGCAGGGCGGGGCTGTTTCCAGACCTCTCTGAAGAGCTATATTTAACATGTCGTTGTGGAGATAGTAACTCATATCACTAGGCTCCAAACCAATCTAGTTCCCTTCCACATATGGTCAGTGAACCACTGTGCTACGCTTACCACATTGCTTTCTGCCACTCAGAGGTTAGGCTGGTCTTTTCATCTTTGACGTTCACCTGTTTACCAGGGAATTAGCTATCAAAAGACCTACTAAATATTTGATTCGACTCCTGAGGGGAGCTGCCAATAAGGGTATTGTTGTGGTGAAACAAAATGTTACAAAAGATGGCGATTGGTGCCGTGGCAACTTAAACCACTCTTCTCTGGAAGCTTTTTGGGTGCCGCCCTCCTTTCTTGTCACCTTGTCAAATGACACAACGTAATCAGCTCGTCCATCGCATAATAACACGCTGTCAGACTGGATGCCTGTGCCTTTCAGAGGAAACAAGGTGAACACAAGGAGACTAGAATGTTTTTCTCCTCTAGCAATCAGCCAACAGCCCTCTGTAACTTGGAAAAGTAAATACACATCAAGGGCCCTTGTCTAATTCCATTCAGCTGTGATTATTTCAACTTTGCGTTAAGTGTGTCCTACAGTGTGCCCTGCTCTGGCAGCTTTTATGTAAAGACACATGTAGTTGTCTCATTTGTTGGTAATTTATTCTCTAGACAAGAGCTGAAAGTGTGATGTGTCTTTCAATTTACTTGATTAAGTAATTAAAGTATTAATACAGTTACATATATGTAGACATGAAAAGTTTGAACCAACTTCTATACATTTTTTTGTGGTTTATATGTTAAAATGCCTATTTTGTTGCATATAGATTTGATATATGTAATAGAGATTGCTATATACTGCCTAAATATTGTATCTTGTCAGTATAAGGCTAGAGAATACAGACTATTCAGAGCACCAAGCAACTTTGTGACTTTCTGATTGAGCTTCGAGCAATGTTTGACTGGGTCCAGGGAGGACCTGTGTTAATAAATAGCCCTGAAAAGTAAAAGGTGTTACTGCAAGGCTTTAAGTTCTGGAAGTAGACAGGTTACTAGTTGCTATTGCAGCTCAAGACATTATTGTAGGCAATGAAAATGTAAGCACATTCTTGGCCAGGCTTTATGGCCACTTGCCAAGTGACATATATTACAGAGGTTAAACTAGCTTTTAGATTCTTGCTGCCCGTGTAATGTTGAACAAAACCAGAAAACTTCCTTTACTCAAGCCTTTCACCTCAGTCCAGAGAACTTTTCTTTTTTTCTTGTGCTGTTTGATTACTAAATTCTACATTGCTCTGTCACAGATGTGACATTGGCTCCTGTTCTACTTTCACATTGGAGGACAGCGCCATCTGTCTGACATCTGAGCAAAGCACCATGGACATGGACCGGGATGACTGCTCTGTGTTGGATGTCTACTTAGTGAGTATTTTTTTTTACATAAATAAAACATTCCACATTACACTTGGCTATTACTCCCAAGGGACTGTTCTGTATATAATTTAGGATAATAATTTATTACTTTGACTTATATTCTCCTGTAAAGGTTGCCGTTTTTTTTCTCCAACAGCACCACTATTTCTTTCTTTTCTTGTTAAATTAATAAATGGCAAATGCAACATTTTGGAGAAGAAAAAATTCACTCTTGTGTCAATGCTATCAATCTAAATTAATGCACTGCCTGGTAAATTATTTTGTTGTTCATAGCTAAACGTAAGATTTTACTGGGGCAAAGCACGTAAAAGTTAACAGGGTACATACATGTGTCTGTGAATGTGCTATCCTTTGTGCTATTTCCACAATTTTACAACTGCATGCAAGGAGAAAAATATCTATATTTACTGAGAAAATATCCATATTTTGATATATCTCCTAATACTTAATTTTTGTTTTGTTTCTATATTACAGTAAAGAGACATGTGAGGTGTCATCTTTCCTCATCATCCTTCATCACTCATGTCCTGGACATTCCAGGGTTTCACTGCTGTGACTCCTGCTAACCAAAGATTGGAGAACCTTCATCACCATGCAGGCACCTGCAAAAGGAAATTAGACATGTCTCCTTTCCTGGGACTGTATAGTTTGGAAGTGTAGGGGGGCTGTAGAGGCTGTGATTTACTAGCCAAAAGGCAAGTGGGTTCTGCACTCTGGGGCCAAAGCATCTGCAATCACTCTGTGTGGAATAAGGGTTATCAGAAGGCATGCTTTGTCTGTGTCAGAGCTTTGTGTAAATGCTGCACCCTAGGATCTGCGCAATCTATGAGATCAGACTGAAGATAGCCATGATTTGATACATGAAATCATGTAACTCTGAGAAATGATTTCAAGAACTGCAAAAAAGAAGTATAATGCAAAGACACTTTATATTCTTTCCTCTGTTTGTATCTCTGTGATATTTGCTAGACTAGATGCAATATTTTGTGGCCCAAAGGTAGGGTTTGACTAAGTAGTCCAGTTACTCTTGAATGTCATCTGAATCCCGAAGAAACATGCAAACTGTGCAGAAGCTTTTATGCACAAACAAATCACATATGAAAGAAGTATTTCATGACATATATTGCAATACTGATGGCGCTTAATGTTTAATATCAAAGACCGTTAAACATATATCACATTTAGACTCTCTGTATGTTTAAATATGTACATTTTTATAAATATCTAGAAATGAAGGCCTTTTGCTAATATGTAGATATAGAAAAACTATTTTATGAGGGGTAGAGAGTATTTCCTATCTGTGAATCAATTCTGTTAGAGAATCCTTTTCATATTGAAGCATCCTGTTATTTGCTTATTATTATATGTCAGCGTGCTTCTGTTTTACACAAAGGTTAGTCCGTGATTCATAGAAAGAATGTTTTTGAAATATCATTATTGCACATTTGTTGGTTTGAGACCATAATTTATTAAAGAAATATCAATAAACACTGTATATTGTAAGCTTTTGGCCTGGATGAGTTTTTTTATGTTAGTTATTGGCTGTTCCTGAGTGTTTGTATTCCCTCTGCTGAATGTTCGGCTGAATACTGCTGGCTGACAGCTGTTCAGATTTACCCTAATCCTAATCATGTTCCTCTGATGGTCTCAGTCTTTGACTACAAAGCTGAAGTGTGTGTAGCTCATGGTGAACATCTGGAGCCCCATCTGCTGGACTGACTGTATAACAGCATGCTGTTGTCCCAACCCTGGTCCTGGAGGAAGGCAGTGCAACTGCTGTAACTCAGTAAGGGGCTGTTAATGGGCTGATTGGTTGGATCAGCTGGCACAATAAAATATAAGAGATACAAATACATTTCAAATAGGCATATTTTGATAACTTTAGTCACATAAATTTTGGGGAAAATGAACCAAAATGGCCTCTTTGTGTAACAGAAATCCAATTTCTGTCATATTTTGGGACTTTTGGCAACAATAATAATTTTTAAAATTTTTGTGCTGTCAGATATATGTTAGAGATGGGAACTAAAAATGCCGTCATGCTGAAATTTCAAATCAGATGTGAAGCCAAATGAAACTGGAGGGCCTGATGGTTTGCTGTTTGTGTAATAATGGCGTAAGACTTGGGAAAATATCTGACTCATGATGACAGATTAAAACCCTTTTGTGTTGGCAGTGTGGACCTGTGTCATCAACAGTTGTCTTCAGATTTAAACCTTAAAGCAAAAGTTAATAGACTGTAATAGACTTATGTGGTTTCTGACACTGAATGACTTACTGTACTGTATACAAATGAACAAAAGTAGCCCCAGACAGAAGCAGCACCCAATTTTGAACATGCCTGAGCCGAGTTTCATAAATAAATAGATAACTGTAACACAATGAGTAAAACAAGTTTTGTTTTGTTTTTTCCCTTGGAACATGCTGACATCAGAATTTATGATGTTTCCAGTTGGTGAGAGCAATTAGTGAGATCAGTTTGACCAGAAAGCTGAGGTCTGTTCTGTGGTAGGTTAAGACCTACCCCCAATCCACACACACACTCTCTTTGACGCCTCCCTTCCTGTGAGAGCTCACAGATTCTAGAAAGTACCAGTCAGGCCTGTACTGCTCCAGCTGTCGGGGGGCTCACACTCTCCCCACCCCCGGCCAGTGTGGGGGGGCTAACATGTGCTGCTGATTGCTCAGCTGTCATACCTACACCCTAAATAGACCATATCTGAGACGCTCCATTTCTCCTCTGGAGGTATGGACTGATGTGCATGTTCACTGTTCTTGTCTTGACAATATCATTAATATTTTGAGTTGTGATCCATGAACTGCCCAAGGAGAGATAAAGCTCCAAGCTTCTGCTTGAAGTACAAAGGGACCATTTGTCGTTAACCACAGGCATTAGCTGAAGGTCCTGGTCATCTCCCCCATGGGTGGAAGTGGTTTAGCCCACTATCCTGGTATGTGCCCACCTCACTTCGAGATAAATATAAATTCAACTTGGGGGTCTGTCGCACTAAGAGTCAAAAACCTTAGGGAGCGCTACCACTTGGTGAGCTACTGCTGAACAGACTTGGAATCCAGGAATCAACTGCAATAAACAAAGGTATGTGAATTCTTGCAGATTTGTGTGATTTTATTTTATTTTTAATCAGGAGAAATGGGATTCAATATGGCGGGAAAGCTTATCTTTAGGTTAATCATCTTTTAAGCTGATGTGAAGGTAAGGCCTCCCAGTAGGACAAAGTTTTGCCCAAATAAGGCATGAGGGTAGGACACTTCAGGTTTGAGATGATAACATGTGCCAAAGTATTTGTTAAAGAACCTTTGCAGAAGAGTCAATATGGTAAGTTAAATCAATGGAGCAGAAAAAAGACATTTTATGGCTAATTACAGTGCAGTGCTGCTTGTAGAATTCCCAAAAATACTTTGAATGATTTTTTGATCTAGCATGGCACAAGTTGCTTAATTATGATGATAATCTACAAAGTATATTTTACCATTGCTAATTTTAGATGTTTGGCATGAAAATGTATTATATTCATATTCACTAATGCTGGAGAAAGTCTATATATGCACTGATTTTTCCTGATCAAATTGTGATGCAGTTCATTACCTGAACAAAGTGTGATGCAATTTGTTTCTTATTCATTTGTTTATAACTTATAATACAGTTACTAATATGTAGGTTACATATAAAATATGTGGTACAGTGAGAATACAGGATTTTAATGGGAGCACTATTCTTGTCCAACCTTAAAACAGAGGCCCATGCGTAATTATGTAATGTTCCTTATCATTTACTGAATAGGAAGGAAATGACCCTTTTTGTTGGAGTATTGAATTCTTAACCATCTTTCTTCGCAGATGGGTGAGATGGGAGATCCAGTACAGTTGAAAGACGAAGGCAACAAGCACTTTCAGGCAGGAGAGATTGACAAAGCCATCGAGTGTTACACAAAAGCCATCAAAGCCTGCAAGGATCAAAAAGCCCAAGCTGTCATCTACAGAAACAGATCGGCCTGCTTTCTGAAAAAGGTAATTCCTCACAAAAATGTACCTGAAGGGCCTCCATGTTGACAATAATTTTCTGTTCTCTTCTCCTTTCTTAGGAAAACTACTCATGTGCTGCCTCTGATGCATCCAAAGGTATGTACAATTTTTTCCCTGGCTTTGGCTGACCTTGAAATTCAATTACAGCATAGCTGCATGAAAAAAAACAGAGTTGTTCAACACTGAGTTGCTAAAACAATTGTTTGTTTTTTCATTCCTACAGCCATAGATGTGGATGCTGCTGATATCAAAGCCCTGTACAGAAGATGCCAGGCACTAGAGAAGCTGGGAAAGCTGGACATGGCCTTTAAGGACGTTCAAAGATGCGCAACACTGAAGCCAAAAAACAAGACCTTTCTGGAAACTCTCAGAAGACTCGGAGCTGAGATCCAACAGAAGGTGAGATTTCTATTCTAGATTATCTTCGATGAAAAAGCCTTTTTTAAGTCACTGTGAAGGTAAGCAATACTTGATATCAACCTCCAAATATGTTTTACATTCTGTAAATTGTGATTAGTGTGCTTTTGGCCACATTTTTTAAAATATAAGGTATGCCAGAAAGTTACAGTACATGTTTCCAGACGCTTCATCAGTAAACCCAAGGATGATAAAGGGAGTTAAGGGTTTTAAAGAATTTACACCATTGTTTGAATTTGTCTCCTACAGCTGAAGACCACCTTCTCCACAGACTCCAGAGTGCAGAACATGTTTGACATTCTGCTGAGTGATGAATCGGATAAAGAAAAGAAAGAAAAGGTGCAAACACGTTTTTGCGCATAGTGAAATTCTATAAGTATTTCAATAGAATAGCCATTTTGCAATTGTCCTTTTAAAATGTTAAAACTGGTGGTTGCTCCTCCTTCAGGCGGCCAACAACCTGGTTGTGCTGTCTCGAGAAGATGCAGGCGCCGAGAGAATCTTCCAGAATAATGGCGTAGCTTTGCTCATGCAGCTAATCGAGACTGGGAAGGTTGAGATGATCTTGGCTGCCATCCGGACCCTGTCAGGAATGTGCACCGGCCACAGAGCAAGGGTGGGTGACATGGGCACAGTGAGAAACACCATGGGAACTACAATTAAAAAAAAACAACTATTTCATAGACACTTTCTTTGTGACAACTTCACCAAAAATGTAACTTTTAGAAAAAAAAGTAATAGAAGAAATATCAGTTCATTGAATTTCTCCTACCACTTTATTCAATCATGTGTTTTGTGTGCATGTATAGGCCACTGCCATCATCCACATGATAGGAATTGACAAGCTGTGCAGGATTATGGCAGTGGACAATGAAGAGATTGCATTGGCTACCTGTAACCTGTTCCAGTGTGTCTATGAATCCCTGTCTGGGGCAGACAGCAGAACTTATGGCAAAGAGGAGGCACTTGTGCTTGGTAAGAGTTTTTGGTATAATTTTAAACAGGACTTTTATTTATATGCATGACCCCTTGCGTGTGCATGTTTGAACTTCCCATTTAAGAGGTTTTCTCTTTTCTCTTGCTGTTGATCAAAAGACTCAAGTAAGGACCTGAAGACCATACTCATGGCTCTGTTGGAGATGATTAGCAATAAGAACGTCTCAGGACATGGGCGAGACCAAGCACTCAACCTGTTGAGCAAGAATGTGCCCAGAAAGAATAAAAAAGATACTGATCACTCTAAGACTCTATTCACCATCGATAACGGTTAGTATTGCAAATATTTAAAAGCTCCATGACCACTTTCTTGTTTTTTCATTGTTATTGCTGTTGTCCAGTTATGTGTTTTTGTACAAAAAGCTATTCATTTTAAATTCATTTTAACATGTCATCTATGCCTTAGATTTAAACAGACTGTTTTTGTTACTGTACCCTTAAGGCCGATTCATGTACATGACTTCTGACTGGCTTCTGTGTACTGATCATTTTTCAAAAAACTGTCCAGGCTGAAACATATATAAAACACCACCTAGCTGCTTTAGGATGAACTGGACAGAACAGTGAATGTAAAGCAACCTATAAGTGCCACACACGAATGAAAACTTCTGCAATGTACAGTTGGACATTGAACAGCTTGCATTATAAATACAAAAACAACACATAAATTTGCAACACTGGAGCATGTATATGAACATTTGTTATGGAGTATAAATGTATTAGTGATTCACAGGTCAGGTATTATAAGAACCACATCTACCATATCTGTTTGAGAGACTGCCTGCACCATGCACACAGCAAAATTATTTATCATTCAGTCAGAAACCAAGTTGACCTAAACCTCCCCAGGTTACGGCTTGACCTGTGCATCACTGACATGTAAATGAGTCAGAAAGACGTAGCCGCAACCCTGATGTTTATTTTTCCAACTCAGGCCTCCGAAAGATTCTCAAGGTGTGTGGTCAGGTGCCAGAGCTCCCCGACCAGTTACCTTTGACAGAGAATACACAGCTTATTGCGAGCGTGCTCCTCAACAAACTCTATGACGACTTGCGCTGCGACCCAGAGAGAGACAATTTTAGGGACATCTGTGATGATTACATCAAGTGAGAAGAATCATATGTACATCTTCATACTGTCACTACTATGACTCCACAATCACCACACATCCAACTACTGCTTCTCTTTTTTGATCACAGGAGCAAATTTGACCCCAAAGACATGGACAAAAACATCCACGCCATTAACACGCTCTCAGGAATTCTACAAGGACCCTTTGATGTGGGCAACATACTGGTGGGTCGTCAGGGTGTGATGGAAATTATGGTTGCTCTGTGTGGTTCTGAGAGGGAGGTGGACCAGTTGGTGGCCATAGAAGCCATTATCCATGCCTCTACTAAAATGAGCAGAGCATCCTTCATCATCTCCAATGGAGTTTCTCTGCTCAAGGACATCTACAAAAAGACCAAGAATGAGAAGATCAAGATCAGGGCACTTGTGGTAAGAACTGGAAAACTGCAGTCATAGATGAGTTTACATTAGCCCACTGTAAAGTAAATATTGTTATGGTATTGTTATATATTAATTCATTTATTCATTCATTCATTATGGCTATAATGAATTAATAACTGCTCAAAACAATCTGTTTGAATGCTGTTAGCCAAATATTCTTCCATCGTGTTAAAGGATTTGGATCCTACATTTGTATTTATTTTTTCCTTGGGGGTCATATATTTGTGTGATTTTATATACCACATATTTACTCTGTAAGGTTTTTGACCATTTTCCACCTCTATTTATTCCATAAAGATGCCATGTTTCTCCCTGTGTCTTTAACACTGACATATGTAAAGAATCTTTTCTGATTGGCTGCTCTGTATTGTACTTCCTCATTTGTATTTTAGTATTTTAATCATTGTTCTTCATTTCCTCAGGGTTTGTGTAAGTTGGGCTCAGCCGGAGGTGATGATTACAGTATGAGACAGTTTGCTGAGGGCTCCACTGAGAAACTGGCCAAGCAGTGCAGAAAGTGAGTGACGTCAGTGTCATAACTGGCACTAAAAGAATGTAGTCATGCCGACACTGAAAGCATGTAGCCATTCAGTGACAGGTGTCTCATGACGCAGGCATGAAAATAAAACAGTTATACCACACCTACTTCGAGTTTAGTAATGAAATGACTGCACATTTTATTGCAGATGGTTGTGCAATCCCACCCTTGATGTTCGCACACGGAAATGGGCAGTGGAGGGTTTGGCCTATCTGACCAGTGATGCTGATGTGAAAGATGACTTTGTTGAGGATGAGGCAGCTTTGAGAGCCATGTTTGAGCTTGCCTCGGTAAGACTGACAAGTAATAGTGCACTCGTGGACTAATGAAATTGGTAATTAATACCATTGCATTCATTTGTTGTATAAATTATAACGAGGAACAAAACTGTCTTTCCCTCGTCCAGTCAAAAGATAAGACCATCCTGTATGCTGTTGCCTGCACATTGGTGAACTGCACCAACAGCCATGATAAGAAGGAGATCATCCCTGAGATGGTTCAGCTAGCTAAGTTCTCCAAGCAGCATGTCCCTGAGCAGCATCCAAAGGTAAATAAAATGGCCAATATTTAAGGAATGGTTCAGCACCTTATAGACACTAACAAGACTTTAGGCCAACATTAATCTAACATTTTTAACAAACATTTGTCAACATTTACCTCAACCTTTCTTGGTGAATCCCCAAAATGTCTCATAAGTCTCTCAATCTCTCTATCCAGCGCTGTATGGGGCACAGATATGGTGATGAATTGCTTACTGTGACCTACACATCGATCATATTATCAATGTGGCTGGACACTGCAATCATTTTAGACTGTCTGTTTTCACAAACATAATGTAGAATCAGTATTTTGTGACCATTACATTTGTCTATTAAAAATCTGGTACATAATTAATTGTCCTAAAAACTTTGAGACTACTAGCTCTGGTTTTGTCTGACTTGCATGTAATGGTGATTTTGTTTCAGTTTCTTAGCTCATAGCAAGTTATACTGTGCTCTAACCACACTGACTTGCAAAAGCCTCCTTAAGGAAGAACTTTTTTGTGATGTTTTTGGATGGAAACAATTTGGATTTCAATTTATGGTGTTTATTAGCTTAGCCATGTCTATCTTTTAGGGTTTTTTTGAATGAGTCACTGTATTCTGCATCATTCATATTGTTTACATCAGGACAAGAAAGACTTCATTCAGAGGAGAGTGAAAAGGCTTTTAAAGGCTGGAGTGACATCAGCGCTTGCAGTCATGGTCAAAGCAGACAGTTCCATCCTGACCAATCAAACCAAGGAAATGCTTGCAAGGTAGATTCTAACTTCACACAGCCATTTGTGATACAACTGACCTTTGACTGGACATCTGTGAAGTTATAGGGAATTTGTTGAAAGTTAATATTTTGCCTCTTCACTTGTTTAGGGTGTTCCTTGCCTTGGCAGATGATCCAAAGGACCGTGGAACAATTGTCGCCCAAGGCGGTGGAAAGGTAAGAGACCAAATGTCTGAGCAAGAGTCTAATTATTATTTCTTCTCCTGTTTCAACAAACCTTTCGACATATCTGTCTCTGTTGCACAGGCACTGATTCCTTTGGCTACAGAGGGAACAGATGCAGGGAAAATCAAGGCTTCCCATGCACTGGCTAAAATTGCTGCTATCTCTAACCCTGATATTGCTTTCCCTGGTGAAAGGGTAAGATCATTTAACACATTTCCAGCACTGCAATGGGACAGATGCAATGGCAGAACTCCTACTGTGAAGCTAATATATTTCTAACCAACAGATATATGAAGTTGTACGACCACTCGTTACACTGCTGAACACAGAAAGAGATGGCATGGAGAACTATGAAGCTCTACGGAGTCTGACTAATTTAGCTGCAATGAACGAAAAGCTGCGGTGAGAACCATACACACTATACAGGTCACACATTCAAATGCTGTTTCCCCTGAATGACAGCTTGTAGCACCAATCCACGTTTTCATAATTCTAGTTAATGTTTTTTTTTACTATTGCTCATTTGTTCATTTGTTCATTGTCAGCATCGCATTACTGGCCCATTACTTGAGCCATTTGTATCACTTTTCTTCCTTATCCTTGTCTCAGAGTGAAAATCGTAAAGGAGAAGGCTCTTCCAGAAATTGAGAACTACATGTTTGAGGAGCATGACCAAATCAGACAGGCTGCTACAGAGTGCATGTGCAATCTGGTGTCCTGCAAAGAGGTGAGAAAGGCACTTTATTGACACAGACTCTTGCATAAAGACATTTCATCACTTGAACAATTTGTTGGTTTAAAACACATCCCATCATCATAGGTACAAGAGAGGTATATGCAGGATGGAAATGACAAGTTGAAGCTGCTCGTGCTGCTTTGCTCGGAGGAAGATGAGACTCTACAGAGAGCTGCCGCTGGTGCCTTGGCTATGCTTACTGCAGCACAAAAGAACCTCTCGGTCAAGATAACCAAAGTGGTATGTACTCACCTGTCCAACTGTGTCTGTTGGTCATTTGTTTAAGTGTCTTTTAAATTAGCTAGAATATCTAGAAAAGGCCTATTGACCTTCACTTCCAGTGTTTGAGAATTTTAAACTACTTTGCCGTCTCTATTAAGAGCCATGGAGTTTTGGATATTTGCTCACAGTAAGTTCACTCACTAGCCTCCCTCCTTTGTTGAGGCTGTCGGAAGACTATTAAAGCCTTTGTTAAATGTTGTTAAACTTGGTGTTTATTTTTAGACTTTGAACACCAGCAAACCAGTTTAGTTGGGTTAAAAGTGTTTAAAGTCATTTTGATGATCTCTTTGTCTTGTATGTGTGGATATTTTTTGATCCACAGACTGTACAGTGGCTTGAGATCATGCAGAGGTTATGCATCCATGAGAATCCTGAGATCCAGCATAGAGGCTTGGTTACGGTATTCAACATGCTGGATGCTGAGGAAGAGCTGGCCAAGAAGATGATTGAGAGTGAGCTGCTGGAGATCCTTTCCTATGTGGCCAAGCAAGAGGACAATCCCAAGAAACAAGTGGCCATCGATGCGGCGCGTGCCTGCCTATCCAAAGCCATGGATCTTGGACTTATCAAACCTTTCACGCAGTAATTCAGAAAGAAATGTGTTAAACTGAAACCTGGAATCAAAAGTCATAGAGACCCTCAGAGACTGCTCCGCTTTCTGGGAAAGTGGATGTACTTTTCTATTTGTAATTTGTATGCATGGATTTAGATGCTTAGGTTGGTTTTGTTTTGTTATTGGTCATTAATTTGGTTTTTATTTGATTTGGTATGATTATGCTTTATGTATGTACGCTACATGTATGCTACATGTTTTTAAAAGTGGAGATTTTTGAGAAAAAATTGTCCTTTGTTTTATATCATGTCTAAATTTTCAATGCAATATGACTACATACTGCTGCTTTTTAAATCTGGGGATTGAGTATCGAAAGCTTAAATTATGTAATAATAAAAGTAAAAGAAGCTAAATTATTACTTACTAAGTGAGATATTACGTTTACTATCCATTGCAGCATTAGTATCATATTTATTGCTGTTGTTGTTAGTATTATTGTTGTTGTTATAACAGCAACTACAACAGTAATAACAACAACAATAATAACAACAATAATCATTATAATAATAGGTTTTCTTGTATAATAATAATAATGATAATGATAATGATAATAATAATAATAATAATAATAATAATAATAATAATAATAATAATAAT
>JBBMFX010000016.1:11905711-11925155 GCA_037832545.1 Rhabdalestes septentrionalis | reverse complement strand
TCTCCCGAGCACACAGACCCACACCATGAGAAAACTCTCTCGCGCACGCAGACCCACACCACGAGAAACTCTCTCGTGCACGTAGACCCACACCACGTGAAAACTCTCTCGCGCACGCACACATACACCACGAGAGACACGCACACACATGAGAGAAATCTTGCAAGCACACACACACACACACACAACAGGAGAAAACTCACACACTCGCACACATACAACAGAGGCAACATTTATAGTATTTTTTCGGTGCTTAGTATCGGTGGCAAAAATCCTGATCGGAGCATCCCTAGTATGCAGTGGTATAAGCGATTTTCACAGCTTTAATGTGTACCTAGTTAGCATTTTCTCATGCTGCAGCTAGCATTTAGGCTAACCCTCAAGAGGGTTCATGCCTGATTACCTTAAGGCAACGAGAGGGGGCGGTAGAGACCAACGTGTCACTGTGAAGTCCTTTGGAAAACAAACAAATGAAATTTATCGCAGCCAGAAAATTAACGACCTCATTTTAGTTATCGTGCAATTAATTGAATTATTGTTTATCGTGACAGGCCTACTCAGTGCTTTTAATATTGACATGTTGGTACTGCTCTTATATGTTGTCTCACATTAAAGTGCTGGTTGCATTGTAGAAGTTGGATAAGATGTGAACTGACAAGTTGTTCTGTCAACATAATCAAATTTGTATTAACCGTTTTGGGTACAATTGATTTGGTTGTGTGTGTTTTTTTTTCTTCCCCTTTTTGAACAGATTGATTTGGAATGTATATTTTCACTGAACCCAGATGTTGGTCTAGAAGAAGAGATTTCCCTGAGCCCCGTTACTCCACCCCCTCCAACACCCAGTTCTGTGAAGGTCAACAAGATCCCTAAGGTTTGTGTGTTGTCCCTGAACTCAGAACACTTGGTTAGAAAAATTCATGTTAATTAATGTCCAGCATTGACCAAAGTAGTCATGGGTAGTGATGATGCTTTGGAAAGTTTGGTTTGCAGCAAGTTGTGCTAGATAACTATTGGTTTGGCTAGTTTTTTTAAAACAGCCAGTCAGTTTGGATAAAATGGCATGGATGTTGCATTGTGTTTGCTGAGAACTTTATCATTTCAAATGTTTAAAATCTATAGTGCAGTGCATATTTAAAAAGGGTGCATGTAGAATTTTTTGATGACATTTTTTAAAATGAGCCCCAGTTTCCAACCTTACTATTTTCAAAAAACTAAATTTTGTTATACTTGATTGCAGATCCTGCACATGTATTGATGTATCATATTGCAAATGATTTGCCTTATCAGAAGCGTGTGTTCATTATTTATTATAATGGGTGCAATACATTTAGATCCTGAAACTGTACACATGGCGCTTCATACATTTAATGGCTCAAAGTTTTGCAACTGAGCTATATAACAAATTACTGCTTTGCAGAATCGTAGAACCATTGCTCCTGGAAAGGCGGAGGTGCCCTCCAGAGACAATAGAGGTATGTTTGCTTGAATAATTTCATTTGTTTCTCTTAGTACCAAATATGAATTTCAAATAGTGCTGCTTTGAGGAGTTTGAGCAATAGATTTCTAATTGTATTAGATGGTGAGTCTGTTGAAGCATGTTTGTTTGTGTGCTTTACTGTCAGTTGGCTCAACCCGGATTCGACCAGGCCAGCAACAGCAACTGGAGTCGGCACCCCCACCACCTGCTCAGCAACCGGCCCAGCCTTTACAGACCCAAACCCAGCAGAGCCAGCAGCAACAACAGAACGGTAATCACACACACCCAACTCAACAGCACTCCATTGTTTCCTAAAGGACATGGTTCCAGAGCTAGTCTCACTCAGAGCATGGATCTTATTGCAAAACAGTGTTTTTGTGATGGTACTCCCATGCAGTTCTGATTAGATTTTTTTTGGCCTGTAATTACTGCTTAAATATTAATGTGACACACTATTAAGAAATTGAGCAAATCTGTTTTGTATGTCTTGGACAAGCAGAATTTAAGTCTTGCTTGTGTGTAATCATCTCACTCCCCCCTCAATGAAGGGGGTGGGGTGAGTGGATTTAAAGCAGAGCCTCTGTGAAGAGTGAGGTTAGGCACTGACCTGGCTCCCACACTGAATAATCCTCTTGCTTTGAATTTATGGAGCTTACGTGAGTCTGGGCTGCTGACTTGAACTGGCATTAAGTTGGTACACAAATGTCAGTGCCTTAAGCGTATCAAGCTTAAGCTTTGTTACTGTACAATACTATTTTGATAGGGTCATGACTTGCTATTTGGTGACAAGCTTCTACATTTACTGTCAGTTACATAACATGCATTTAACACAATATAGATCAAAATCCAAAATGTGGTAGTTCATAATAAATGCGCTGAAGCCCCACCCATCTGCTTTTGTCCCCTGCTTTTCACCTGTCAAACATGCAGAGAACACAAGTTGCATAAAACAAGTTTCTGACTATAATCTGGGTGTGGAACTGCAGGTAAGATATAGAGCACCTAATCCAAAACTGCCTTCGCTCTTGAGAATTGTCTTGCTACATGTATGGTGAAACAGATAAAATATTTTCAAGAAGAACACGGCTCTGCTGCCCCTAAAATGAAAGAGACAAAAATGAATTAAAAACCATTAGAATAAAATTATAAATTATATTTTGGGTTCTGAAAATTGATTAGCTGAGCCATGTTTGGAGACATTTAAGGTACTTGATCTGTGCTAACATATTGTTGCTGTCAGAAACAAAATCAAAATAGTAACTTTTCAGGACATAGAAAACAACAAACCTACCATTTTATGCATGTTAATCTAAACCGATTTTATTCCATGTCATTTTGGAGCATTGAGAGTTCACATGTTATGTAAAGACCAGCTGTTAATCCTAATTATAAAAAAAAAAGAAAAAAAGAAGAATTTTTTTTACAGTATTAATAGTTTAAAAACACAATGCATTCTATAAATGAATATATAGGATGTAGAAGTAAAAAAAAAAAAGTAACTAAATAGCACCATAGCACCACCATTTCCTTAACATGTTTTTCTAGTAATTCTAGTAATAAGCTTAAAATAATTGTACCAAACACACAAACTAACAAATTTGATTTGGCATACTAATGCCTTTTTTGTATATATGGTGACTGTTATGTAACGATTAATACAGCAGCCATTAACCTCTTTCTCTGCCATAGACCAGATTCATGTAAAACAATATTTTCACGGACTGGAAAACAAAGTATGTGCAGCCCGGTACAAGACTGATACAGTTCCGCGGCCCATTGGTTTAATATACTTGTAATAAGGATGAACACTGCACAATGATGCTGCTCAGCTGAGAGTAGTCCACCAACCACTAATACTCATGTTACATTTGCAATATGATCCTATTTTTAAAATGACAAACGTAAGCAATAAAGTTGGCATTGGAACTGCCTCTAGCTAGATTAGCATAATGGACAATTAAATTATTTATCTGTAGGGCAACTAATGCAGTAAAATGAATAAAATACAGATAGTCCAGCATCACCTGAACATTATACTCCTTGAGTGCAATGCTTGTCATGAGATATCGATTTGAAATAACTTGGCAGTGCATGTGAAGAGTGCAGTGAAGTTGAGGACAGAAGTATGATTCACTTTTGCATAGCCTAGGTTAGGGAGTGGATTATTTTTTGGGGTTTTTACTTATTGTTTGTTTTTTTGAATGAACAAAAATGCTCCACCTATTGGCTGATGACTTGCTGTTTGTTTGAGTCTCAATTGGTTATTGAACCATTGTACTGTTGTCCAAACAAAAGTGATTGTTCATTGGGAGTTAGATGATGGATAAAAGAAAGAAGATGAAAGGAAAACAAGCCTTTTAGATGGAGAGGCTTATTGCTTGTTTTAGTTTCTGCCACATGCATTTCCTGACTGTGGAGGGAACACATGCCTATTTCTAACACACACAGAGTGGGAGTTAAGAGGAAGAGATCCTTTCTCAAAGGAAGTGGCTGATGCTTTTGCTTAGCCTGTGTTGTCTGACTATTATCTGACATATTTGGCAGCGAGGAGGAAGTCTAACTGTGTGAAAGAAGTGGAAAAACTGCAGGAGAAGAGAGAGAGGCGGAGGCTGCAGCAGCAAGAGCTGAGGGAGAAGAGAGCACAGGTCTGGTGAACTCTCACACTGTCATTCTGTTGGCCTTCACTTGTTATTGTTAACAAAAGTTTCAGATTGCACGTCTGGTCCAGAGTCAGTGGTTCTTAAAAAGCAACTTCTGTCCAGCCTAGCCTGTCTTGTCTTCCTGATACTCATTTCAACAAAAGGATGCTTATATCTCAACATTTTGTTTTGTAGGAGGTCGACACAACTGTCCCCAACTATGAAATAATGCAAATGATCAGAGACTTCAGAGCGAGCTTGGACTACAGGCCGCTAACTACTGCTGATTTGGTGAGTGAACCACAGTACAGATGCTGATCATCTTATGTTTGGCATGAATATTTTCTGGCATTGTACATCTTTTAGTGCAATTATTTTTTGTTTGTTGAATGATATAATATTAATTTAAAAGAGTTTTGTTGTACAATGTACTACTGACAGATTGAAGAGCATCGAATATGTGTTTGTGTGAGGAAGCGCCCACTCAACAAAAAAGGTAAAAGCTTTTGTTGGTGTTGTCTTTTTGCTAAATATTTTTAAGTCATGTGTTTGTTTGGGTTTTTTTGTTTGTTTTTGGCTGTTGCTGTGATATGTTTTATTTATTTATTTATTTTTTTAATTTATTCCTTATGTTGTAGAACTCACTGGAAAGGAACTAGATGTGATCACCATCCCCAGTAAAGATGTTGTTATGGTCCATGAGCCTAAGCAGAAAGTGGACTTGACTCGCTTCCTAGAGAACCAGACTTTTCGCTTTGATTATGCCTTTGATGACGGCGTGACGAATGAAATGGTTTATAGGTATTTTTTTTCTGTCTGTTTCCCCACAATGTCAAGCACAAGTGCAAATGAGAATTTGTTGTAGATGGATAATGCACCTTAATGTATGGAGTTTTTGTACACAGGTTTACAGCAAGGCCTCTGGTGGAAACTATCTTTGAGAGAGGAATGGCCACATGCTTTGCTTATGGCCAGACAGGAAGTGGAAAAACACATGTGAGGAAACAATTTATTATTTGTTGTTTAGTATTTATTCATGCTCAGCTGTAATAAATGTGTTTTTCCCCAGTGCTTTTGACCCTAGGTTTTGCTGTGAAATTCATATATTTGTCTTTGTTCTTTAGACTATGGGTGGAGATTTTTCAGGAAAGAACCAGGATTGTTCAAAAGGAATCTATGCCTTGGCTGGTAATTGTTCTCTGTGATGATGTGGAATTGTTGAATGTTTATACATCTGTATTGTTTTTTTCTTCCTTTTCTTTTTAATTACTAAGCTCTTTCACTTATTCTCTCATTGCCAAACACAGCTCGTGATGTATTTCTTATGCTAAAGAAACCCAACTACAAGAAGCTTGAACTTCAGGTCTACTCAACCTTCTTTGAAATTTATAGTGGAAAGGTAAGTGGCACTTTCAGCCTTTTTGTAGAGACCTGCAATGGGATTCAGATATTTTAATCGTTTTTTATATATGTTAGCACATCAAAAATGACAATGTCTTAGCTTGTTTTGGTTTTTGTGCTAAGGTGTTTGACCTTCTGAACCGTAAAGCAAAGCTTCGAGTGCTAGAGGATGGGAAACAGCAGGTGCAAGTGGTTGGACTGCAGGAGAAAGATGTCAGATGTACTGAAGATGTCCTGAAGCTCATTGAGGTTGGGAACAGCTGCAGGTAACTCAGAGCAAATCTTCCAACATTTTCTAGGAGTTTTGGAATGGTTGTGTGAGTGTGCTTTACAAAACTATATATTAAACTGTCGCAGTTATTGCTTAATAAAGTCTTGACTTCGCTTGGACAAATGTTAGACAAGCATGAAAAAAAAAAAGCAGGACCAGGAATTTGTAAAACGTGGACTGTGTAGTAAAGCAAACATGGGAGAGATAATTCTAGCTAGCCATGCTATAGATGCTAAGCAGCAGGCTACTGCTGTGGTAGGCAAATAAACACATGTCATAGCTTTTTTTACCCCAGGGACAAACTTGAAACCAGCTACCAGCTGCAGTGCATCCTTATCATTAGTCAATAAACAAGGGATACTGTGTTAAATATTGTCATTGTCATTTTTCATGTATGCATCATACATAGATATATGGTCAGATGGATCTTGAAAGAACTCTGATTTCTACAGAGGATTCTGTAGATGTATGTGTAGATAGATGGATATATAGATATTAGGGCTGGGAATTTAACGTGTTAATTAGATGAATTAATCACAGAAAAAAATAAGGCATTAATATTTTTGACGCAATTAACGCTCTACGTCATCTTCCCGTTCAAAGTTTGGAGTACAGCTACGCGGGCATGTGAGGAGAGAGTGAACACAATGCACAAACACATGTTTATTTAAACACTTTGCCCTTCGGAAAAGTGTGTGGCAGTGGTGAACATGGTCGTAGTTTCTGTAGGAGAGGTGTTGGTCGAGCTAGAGGCAGAAGGAGAGTGGGGGTGGGTTGGGCTGGAAGTAGCCGCATTAGCTTTCTCTATCCAGACCTCCAGAGGGGCGGAGTCTCAGCGCTGTGGCTGGAGTGTGAGAGACAGAGCTGGGAGACGTAGGTTACCTAAATGTACAACTGTCATATACTGTAACCCTTCATGGGTTTGGTTCAGTCAGTGATAAAAATGTAATGAACATTGTAGCCTAAGTTATAGGCTTGTATTCAATAATAAATGGTAAAAAAAACTGCTTGTAACGTCCGTATGTATGTGCGATTAAATGCAATTAGATTAATTAATCGCCACACCAAGTAATTAATTAGATCAAAATGTTTAATCGCTTGACAGCCCTAATAGATGTATATGTATACAATGTCATGTTTTTTCCTCAGGAAGAAATATTTAAGTGATGCATAATAAGCATGTAATTACACAAACATCATATTCTGCACAGACCCTGTGTAAAGATATAAAAAATGAAAACCAATAAATTTGGCCAAGACCTTGTCTATTCATTGGCTTAATTTCTGCAGTCCCACATAACCCCTAACACTTCGTCCCTCCTTGTCTTTCATATCTCCTTTCCCAGAACGTCAGGCCAGACTTCTGCGAATGCTCACTCATCCCGCAGCCATGCCGTCTTCCAGATTATTCTGCGAAGGAAGGGGAAGATGCATGGCAAATTCTCCCTCATTGACCTGGCAGGAAATGAGCGTGGGGCTGATACATCAAGTGCTGACCGACAAACGCGGCTTGAAGGTGCAGAGATCAACAAGAGCCTGCTTGCATTGAAGGTCAGAAAGGCACCAATGAAGAGTGCAGACAAATACAGTTTCTGATGTACACCTTAGTTATAGGACAAAAATAAGTTATATGTCGCCTGTTAGTTTGCAAACGCTAACTGCTAGTGTCTACAGTCTACAAAAATTGGACAAAATTATTGCTAAATAACAGGTATTTTGCCTTATTTATTAATTATTTATGGCTTCTGACACTGTATAATGTACAGAACATATATTATTCAGTCTTTTATGATCTTAAATAAAAAGCATATAACAAAATTCTGACTGTCAACAGCTAATGAACAGTCATTGGATGCTAAAACTGTTGTGGCTGATTTTAATTAATAATGAAGTGGTTAGTAGAGCTGATTTAAGATGATCTCTAAACTATCCAGTTTCCTCTCTCCATCAGGAGTGTATCAGAGCCCTGGGGCGGAACAAACCACACACACCATTCAGAGCCAGTAAACTCACACAGGTGCTGAGAGACTCATTCATCGGGGAGAACTCCAGGACGTGCATGGTAAATCACACTCTGGTTTTATTCAGAATTCATCCTTGTTTAACACAGATTTCAGTTTGTATATTAAACAATAGCTGTTAATATTCTTTTGTTTTTCTTACTCAGATTGCCACCATCTCTCCCGGAATGGCTTCCTGTGAAAACACCCTGAATACACTACGATACGCTAATAGGTAGGAGTGCAGCTGCTTTTTCAGTTTTCTGTGTGTTACAAGTTTTTTTCCAAGACAACTAGATTAGAAATCTGCATTTACTCAAACACTCTTTGTGAGCTTTTATTTGCTATATTGTTATACATGGGGCAGAAGAAAAAGATTTCATAAGATGAATATGAATAATTGCGCATAATACATTTCATGTGATTTAAAGAAAACTGAATTTGAGTATATCAGTGGTTAAATAAGTACATCAGTTCTTATTAGCTGAATTTGTTACCTGATATGCTATTTGCTATGATAGTTACTAAATATATAATAAATAAACATTGTATATGTCAAATTGGCATCTCCTGATTCTTTGCCTTCCTTTTCCTCTTTTTTCCCTCTTTCTTCACCTGTCTTTGGTGGCTTCTCCAGAGTAAAGGAGTTTGGGATTAGTCCCTCAGACATCCCGTTCTCTCAGGGGGGAGGCAGTCGCTCTGAGCTCTCCCCCACCTATGAGTATGAGCACATGCCTATTAATCCAGCTTCCCACCCACTTCACAGGCACACACATGCTAGTCACTTCCTTGGTTGTATCCTGTTGGCTGTTTTTTAACCCATGATGCACAAGAAGGGATGTATGCGGTCATGCACTGCCATGCACCAAGATAACCCACTTGTCTGTCATTTAAACATAGTTCGGTGTAGTACAAAATGCTGCTTTTTTGTCTCATTTTGAGTGTTGTGCTTGGTGAATATTTGTCATCAGCTTCTGCATCTGTTTTTTTTAAAACCCTGGGCATGTGTGTTTTCCTTTTCAGTGCTGTTTTGTTTCTCTTTCTGTTTGACAGGAAAACATAAAAAAACAAAGTGCACAACCTTGCTCTTTGAGATCTACTATCGTTCAGCCTTCCTATTAGGGGTGTGCAATATGACAGTTCAGTATTACAATACATTTGCCACAATAAGCTTTTCTAAGTATATTGTGGACATTTTCAGGATTTGAAATGCAGTGATTAACTGCATGTTTTGTTTTTAACTGGTTTAGAAGAAGCACACAAGTGAAAAGAGTGTGTCTCTCAGTGTTTAGGAGATTTAAGCTCTAATGCTGTGTAAAAAACATTTTATAGTTTTTAATAGTATTAAAAACTTGTTGCCCACCCGTAGTTACAGCCCTGGTGTGAAACACGTGCTGTTCTATTGTGATGCCCCTAATGAGGTTAGGGATCGCAACAGTTATGTAACATTAGGGATGAAAGTACACAGTGCAGGGTGGTTGATCTCCAGAAGCATGGGGGCACTGCTGGTTTAATTTTTGTTGCGTGAATGAGTCAAATCACTGGGAGGGTGTCCCAGGTAACAAGTGTAATGACACCATAAGCAGTCAGATATATATTAAAACTGTAGCAACCACTGGTAAAGTGAAATATTAGCAAAAGTGGCTGTAAACCTTTAGTAAATTGGCTGAAAGACTGCAGCCCTGTGTTTTCTGTGCATGGTGTCATCCACGTCAGTGAGGTCACTGTGAGGATTGCAGTAGATGTGAGCATGTTCTCTCTTCTTGTGCCTGCAGAGTGAAAGAACTGACTGTAGACCCAAATGCTGTGGCAGAAGGAGTCCGACCCAACATGAATGCCATCAATCAACTAGACATCATGGACGAGGAGTGGGAACTGAGCAACTCCCCTCAGAGGGATGACCTGAAGTTGCTGTGTGAACAGAATGTAAGGAAGGAATTAATTTTAAAGATATAAACAAACTAAATTAATCTCCTTTGAAATGAGTGAGGATTATTTCACAAGGTATAAATCACAAATGGATGCTGAACCTTTGAAAATATATAAACAGCATAAAAGCGACCAAAATAGGTACAAATTGGTGAAGTACAGTCTAGGTATTGGGAATTCAGTAACAATAATATTTTTAAGGGTTGGTGAAGTCTGATGTAAACATGTTTTTCAATGCAATCGACAGGGGGTCCTCGAGTTACAACAGTCTCGGCATACTTTCAGGTTTACAACGCTCACTCCCACTCGGCTTACACCTTTGGCTTTGTATTTATGGACTAGGTGGGCAGCCTAGTTTGTTTGTGCGCAGTGGAAAAGTACACAGTTGTTTTCTGTTTTCTGTGGCTTGGTTGTGTTTTTATGATTTTACAACTGTGAGGATCTGTAAGTGGCCAGGGTGTGTTTCGACTTGCAACAAAATTCAGGTTACATTACTGTTGGAGGAATGGATCTGTGTCGTAAGTCGAGGACCCCCTGTACGTGCTTGGTGCATCCTGTTTGATATGCGACAGGCACTGCTGATATAGCGTTAAACGTGCACACAACTGGAATGCAGTAAATTGGTGATTAGAATGACTGTCGTGTCTTGCAGGAAGAGGAAGTGTCCCCTCAGCTCTTCACCTTTCATGAGGCAGTGTCCCAGCTGGTGGAGATGGAGGAGCAAGTCCTGGAGGACCACAGGGCAGTGTTCCAGGTGACTGGCATTTACACTGCATAACAACTCTAGGCAACATTTGATTTTCTTGTAAATTTTTAATCCTAGCGAATGTGTACAAAAGAATAGCGGATATAAGATTGCAAAGCGTTCTTTTTACAATATTAGGCTTGAACAGAGTTATGATTAATAGTATAGATAATCACTGGCATTTCACAGCTCTTTTCAAGCTGGACAATATGAAAACGCAAAGTGTGTTCATGGCATAAAGACACACAAAGGAAAGGCATGTATGCTTGCGAAAGCCTTCTATGAACATCGTTTGTTGCAATCTCAGTTGAATAGGGCAAATAATTATGTAAACAGTATCACTAACCTTGTAATTTCAATGGTTTTAGTTTTGTAATTAGTTCAGTTGCCTGAACATCAAAAAGCAATAATCGGTTATGCAGTGGAAGTTCTCATTAAATTCACATTGGTGATGCCGTACTAAGGAAGTCAGATTAAGTATATAATACATTTAATCTTTTTCTGGCTATTTTGAAGATGAAAGTATTTACTTTGGATATTAATGCTTTTTCCTCTTCTCATGTACAGGAGTCAATTAGGTGGCTTGAGGATGAGAAGGTTCTGTTGGAGATGACTGAGGAGGTTGATTATGATGTAGACACCTACTCTTCACAGCTTGAGCAGATACTTGACCAAAAGATTGAGATCCTGATTGAGCTCAGAGGTAATCGATATCTTCATTATTGCTGACTGCTTTATTTTATTTGTTCTTTTTCTTATTTTCATAGTTGTTATCCATAAACAAACAGTCATTACTCTTTACTAAAATCTGTTTTGTTTGTGTGTCTGTTTTCACTGGACAGATAAAGTGAGGTCGTTCCGCTCTGCCCTGCAGGAAGAGGAGCAGGCCAGTAAGCAGATCAATCCCAAAAGACCTCGTGCTTTGTAGACTGAGTTCAAGGGGACATGTATGCCTGCTAGACAATTAGTGCTTTACAATGAAGCTGTTTTTGCAAAAACAAATGACAGCAAGAAGAGTTTATGCTTGATGACCTAGTGTTCAGAGGAGTTCTTCATTAATTGAATTGCTCTTTCTTTTCAATATTCAAAACATTGGTTGCAGTGTGCTGGACAGCTTTAAGTTGACTGCTGATCTTTAAGCAATGTCTTCTGCATTCATGCACACTTCTACAAACATCTGGCATTTAAATCCAGTGAATACTTGAAGATCAGCAGGACAGCTATACGAACAGACATCAGGAAAGGATTAAGGAAGGTGAATACGTTTTTTTTTTTACGTTTAGGAGGGCTTGATGAAGTAAGATTCTGTTAGACTTGGGATTTTTAAAAATTATTTATTTACTTTTTTAAATTTTAGGTAAATGGCTGTTTACTACATCCACACACTAGGGTTCTTACCACTTCCTACATCTGAAGTTGTTCTAAATACTATGCATGTGTATTCAGTACCTTGTACAGCATTCTCTGTAACAGGCATGAGATAGAGACCAGATCCATCTGCACTTTACATAAGGCTGTTTCTTTGGAGGCTGCCATTGGGCCTCTCTCAGCACTGCATAGACACATGTTCTTGTATTGTCTCCCACTGGAGGGTTCATTTATAGTATTTTTCAGTCCCATTGTTTCATTTTTGGAGTTCAATATGTTTTCAATGAGGTTGCTGCTATGTTGGGGTAGGACTAGGGCTGGATTCAGCAATAGTAAACATTAATAGGCATGTAAGAGGATTTTTTTTTACTGTATTTCTTTTCTTAATTTTCTTTGCTGATGTGCTGTTTCACCAGCTGTATAATTCTTCTGTTTCATGTCATTCCATGTTTTCTGGTTCTAGGCAGTCTGTTGCACAAAACACTCATTTTTTTCTTTCTACATTTAGTACTTCCAAAATTCAACAACATCTAGTAGCAACATTTGTAAAAAGAAATTAGGCAAATATGCTATTAACAAATCTTTAGGTCACACCACTCACCAACAGGTTTTCACTGTTAGCACCAATGTCAGTGGTGGCTAAATAAACAATGATTTGACAAGTCTGGTGTAACTTATTTATTAGCAGGGGTTTGTTCTATGTCAGAGAATTAAATTTGTGTTTGATTTTTCACAGGCACAATGACAGTGTGAGGGAACCAAGCTTGATGTCAGCCATTAGAGATAAAACGTTACATAAATAAATGCATTTGATAATACTTTAGTGTACATTCATAGATTCACCTTCATATATGGTGTAAAAAGTAGCTGGGGAAATTTAATAAAACCGCTCATAAATGTGAGAAGTTTGAAGACTTGAAATGGTGACTTCTGTACTCAATCTTGGAAGAAACACATACATGCATTCACAATCTCAGATCCATTGGCCTTATAGGACACATTCAGATGACAAATTATTTTCCAAATCCATATTTTGTGGCAAAATATACAGTAGCAGAAAAAATAAACAGATTGAACTGTTGCAATCTTAATTAACTGTTGGCCAGTAATAGCTTAAATTAGTACATGGTGCTTGAAAGAACAGAAAATGAGAATTTCATTTCAGTACATGAAAAGTCCTGTAAGGAGTATTTATCCACCATGCACACCATATTCCTGGTGCATTTGGATGAGGTATGACATTTGGTGAATTATCCTGGGGTGGTTATTTCTAGCCTCCCAAAGCCACAGATAGGAATAAACTCTGGTTTGATGGCAGTCCTGTTGCTTACCTTTGAATGATCCATCATTACTTTCAAAGAGGCACAAAAATTACAAATGCGAAGCAGATTTCAACTGTAGCAACGATGTGCAGTCCAAAGACACTGTGCTTGCTTCATTTGATTTACGAAAAGTGGATCCCTGCAGAGTTAAATGCATGAAGGAGCCTGTGGGACAAAAAAAACATTTAAACCAAGGATGAATTTAACACACTGAAAACTCAAATATTAATGAGATATAAAACTAAATATAAAGTAGTTTACTTACACCATGAAGTCATCTATGTCCATGGATCGTGCTCGCTTTTCACTGAATTCTGATTCCTGAAGAACATTTTCAATCTTCTGAGCAATGCTGAAGTCCTGTGGTATTTCCTATTCAAACAAGATCATATGTGAATGAAAATGAGGGTGTCGAAATGAATATCAATTGCACCATTTACAGTATCTTTTTTTAAAACTGATTTTCAAATATGTATTAAAAAGCATAGTCATTACAACTAAAAAGCCCTAAACAGCAACTTAACCATTATATGACAGTTTGGTAATGTCATCACAAGTATTCTTAATTGCAACCATTTGAATAATTACTAATTTACAATCAATAGGTCATTTATATACAGAAACCTGGTCTGATTTCTTCTATGAAATCTCTAATGTACTCATATGTGTCATTTGAAATTCTACTAAGTTACTTATCTAAAGTATTTATAGGCAGCATTTATGTAAATGGAATAGTGTATTTCATATTGAGGTTTTGTTCTACAGATTTTTGTTGGATTAATTTAGACTTTATATTGTTATTGTCTCTGTGCATTTTTCAGTCATAACATAGGAAATTACCACCAGGATCACTAAAACTATGATTCTTATCATAATTGTTAATTACTAACTACTAAAAACTGGGTGTTTTATGACAAAACAAAATATTACAAGTCATGAGTAACAACTAAATAAATTATTAAAATAGATTTAATGATTAGATCTTACAATTATTTGTACATTAAGTGAATAGTTAAATTAAATTGTGTCACATATTACTGCATTAACACACATCAGTTATGATCCAATGTTTACTTACTATGTTGTGCACGGAGCAGTGAATTCTGTAGTTCTTCTCTAAAAGCTGCTCAACAGCAGCAGACCTTAAAACACACGTATGTACACAAAATAGAGAAGTCAATATTTAAGTCTGGTTTACATGCTGGTCAAATTTAAATCATAGTTAAATTAATAAAATACATACTTGAAGGCTGCACTAAGTGTTTTGTTCTTTCTTACAAAGGCAATTCTGACAAGGCCATCCCATTCCTACCAGTGCGACACAAGCAAATTATAAGTAAAACATTAAACACACTCAATACCCTCAGTATCTTTTGTTGCCACTTGTACCTCAACATAGATTCGGAACATAAAGTGAATACCAAGAAACAATTTATGCACACCTGAAAATTGACAGATGGCGGAGGATTCTTTGGTTCTATCCGGACAACACTAGACTCCACTTTCGGGGGAGGCCTGAAGTTGTTTTTCCCCACCTGAAATTAAAAGAAGAGGCTTCAATTTGCTTGGGAGCAAAGTGTGGACACTGGGGTAACTGGGAAAAAGCTCACGTGGGCCCTATTCCTAAATGGATAGGGGTGTCAGGGTAAGAAAAATATGAACCAATCAGGCACAGTGTCCACAAGGCTTTGGAGGCAGTTGCTTGAGTTGCTCAGGTCTAAGCTCCGCAACATGTAGCAATAAAATCAAGTCAGTCCAGTAGCTGAATGTACTGCTTGACCAGGTAATACCTTCAGTTATTATTTTTTTATTTGTAAGGACTGATACAGTAAATGGCATCACCTGGTCACAGAATCTTGACACTGAGAACTTTATAGCAACAGACAAATTTAATTCCCGTGATCCACTCAGGGTCTCTGGTGATCTATTATCTGAGGCTAATGCTGGCGCGAGGATCAGCAGGAGGGCTGACCTTCATGAGGTGGTCCACCCTGGCCAGTAGCTGTGTGTTGATGGAAAGTCTGCAGTAGAGCTTGTCTCCTGGCTTCGCCACGAGTCGCATCGCAAACTCCCTCTGGAACATCAGCACTGCACATCTTTCACAAAGACAAAACTTGAATTTAGCCAGACTGGCATCACATACAAAAGAGGCTGAAGTTAATTAAAAAAAAACAAAAAAAAACTTGTTGATAAGGGCAGTCCATGTTTTTGGTGCTAACAGACACAAAATGAACAATGAACTGTTAATTCTAACCGGTGTTATTTCAAGAACTGTGACAATGAAATACACCCAAGATAATGTTTATGTTACTGAATGTGAGCTCATACCTGAAGAAAGGTCGGTGAAGGAGCAGCTTAAAGATGAATGGTGAAGATATCTGCAAAACAATGAATAACATTTAGACATTAAATGTGGAAAAACAATTTCAAAAATGACTTTAAATAATTCCTGATGATTACCTGATATGGTAAATTAGCTACGCAGACATCAAAGAATGGCAATTCTGCCTTCAGAACATCCCCAACTAAGATCTGAAGCTTTGTCTGCATGGGCCTGCAAACATTTACTCACAATTATGTTTGAATTAAAGAATCTGAGGCCAAAAATGGTAAGCAAAATAATATACATTGAAGTAAAATGATGCATCACCAGTTTTCTCACTTATGCTGTAATCATTTAGTCTCCCTGAAAACTAATCACACCAGAATAGTGCAAAACGTTCCACCACAGGCCGAGAAATTCACAATTACTTCTCTGCGGTCTCTATGTGCTTTTTTAAATTAATAGTCATTGCAATTCCAGCTTCATAGACACTACAAGGTAACACCCCAAAAATGGTGTGTTTAATTGAGAGCAGTTTTCCATACAGGAAAACCGCAGCACAGGTTTGTTTTACAGGCCTTGATGTTTGTGAACTACTCTTCTACTCTGCCTTTACATGAAGTATCCGTTTAATAATAATAATGATTACAATAATTAAAACTCATGGATACTTACGTGCATTGCACTCTTTTCTGGAGTTCAGCTACAAGCCTGGTGTCCAATTCACAGGCTACTACCTTCATATTACAGAAAGAAAATGCTGGGTTTCATGTTTCACTTACGAGGCATGTTATGAAACAACAGCTACTTTTCTTTTTTAAGAGTATACGTACTTTTTTGGCCTTTTCCAAAAGTTTGACCGTCATGTTACCTGTTCCAGGTCCCACTTCCAGAACCACATCTGTTGGTCTGAGAGCTGCCTGAGAACAAATAATACAAAAGTATACTTAATTCAAGGCCACAAAATGGTTAAAACAATCAACACAAACATCAAGCATTTAATAATTTATTTCTTTACTTGTTTATTTAATAAAGTCAAATTCAATCCACACAAATGCAAACTGAGATGTGGCATGCTACACCAATACCAAGGATTCTTAGTTTAGCCTGCAAAAAGTCAAAGGGACTGCAGATTATTCATTCACTATTTTTGATGAATGTAGGTAAATTAGTCTCACTTAAACAGATCCTTGTATTATGTGTCAGTAAATGTATAATCAAACATTTGCTGACACTTTATTAACCACTTATGGCAATTCCACTCTGGTTTGATCATTTTACCTTTTTTCTAATATTAATACAGGCCTACCTTTTCTATAATGCCGTTGACCACCAAAGGATTTTTCAAGATGTGCTGACCAATGCCAGTGTTGAACATAATCCCTGAAAGACACAAAGTAGAACTTTGTGTGTTTGTGTGATGGTGTGTGTGTATAATCGGTAATATTCTCCAAGTTTCTTTCCTGGAAATTTGTTTTCTACTTGGTTTATGTGATTAGAATCAGCCCAAGCCTCTACATTTTAAAGGCAGGAGTCTCCATCAACTTTTCGCATCCTAAAGAAAGTGTCATGATACTGAATATGATCAATATCGCCAATAACAAAATAGTGTCGACGTCAACAGCTGACCAGCCCATCAGAGTGCAGCTGACTAGATTCATGGTCAGACACAGACTGACAAGCACATAGACAGACACAGACTGATGGACAAACACATATACAGTGACAGCCAGACACATACATACAGAAGAAATGTTTACGTAAGTCATTCACCAACCTTGACTTTTCACCTCCTGGTGCTGTCGAGATTTCTTCTCTGCTTTTACTTTAGGCATTTTGATGAGGAGATTTATCCGAATACAGGGATTAATATTGAACCACCCTCCTATGTTCTGCACACACGTGTTCAGGTTTGGGGCTTTGGTTAAAGAGCGCAGAGATCAGCGTCCTCTGGAGGACTGGGGTGGGAGCACAGGATGTGACGTTTAGCCGTTGTTGCTTTTCGCGGCAAACTAAACTGGTCCGGACGATGACAGACCAGACATATCTTTAATACAGTTCACAGGTGACACTGTTTTCGTTTTCAAAAGGGTTTTATTTCATGCTTTAATGTCTTTTCAGGTGCCTCAGTACTGTATTTGCACGGTTGTGTTGTTTGTTTTCTGTTGTTATTATATGTTTATAGGCTTTTAGCAACTCGGCTAGTCAGTCAGACCTACCAAACTAGGAGTGTTAGTGACGGTTAAAACGGATCTAAATTGTGATGTGATTCGGTTTTCTTTGCAGATTTAAACGCCGGCTTACAAGAAGACTAGTAACGATGGCAGACGTTACAGGCGATATTATCAAGAGTGAGCTGGAGACATTCGACATCGCCTGTGAAGATAATGATGTCCTCGACAAGAGTGAGTCTAGAGAGTAGCAGACAGACATGCAAGTGTTCGAGTTTGTGTGACTGGTTTGTTCTTTCATTCATCCCTTCTGTCTCTCTGCGTCTCTGTCTCGGTCACGCACCCATCCAGTGCTGGAGCAGTGTATGTGTCACAGAATGAACGGGGAGGAAATTGTTATTGAGTGGGTTGCATTCAGCACAACTAAAGGCCAGTTAAAGCTCACGGTAAACAATCTGGAGACGTTTGAGCATGAGGTGAGTTGCATGTTGTGCAGAAAATATTCCATGCGCTTTTGAATATCTTGGCTTTATGGTGTTGCAAAATGTAAAAATATGGCCCTCTTTTATATGGAAAGGTTTAATGGGATTAACTTAATGGGTATTAACTGTATAAAATGTTTTAATAATGGTTTATTAAATGTGCAGTTAACATAGAAATGTGTAAATGTATGCACATTTCAAACCTGATTTTATGTACTGTCAAAGTCGTCTACAGACTTTATAGTGTTTTGTTTTGTGATTTAATGCCTAAGAACTTTGAATTAAAGGCGCGTTTTATAAATGAGAACCCATACTGCTACACAAGTTTCCCCAAACATTTCCCAAATTAATTGGATGATGGTGCTCCTTCTTGCAGGTCCTAAATAAGAAACAGAAGAGTAAAAGCTCATCAAAGGGGAAGATTAACAGCACCAGAGATGTGCACTCCATCCAGGACCTGTATCCTTGTGCTTTCAATGATTGTTTTTCTTTCACATACCCAATTTTCCAATAAATTGGGTATGTAAAAGATTGCAGTTAATTAGATTATTTGGTATGGCTGCTGGATCTGTATTAAGTAAGTTGTGATATGTATTAGGTGGCTATCTTAACCTAGTTTGAACAGAATCAAAGCAGAGGAGGAGGAAGAAAATTTACTGGATTCATATTCAACCCCAGCCAAGGTGGTCCATGCTTCTAAAATATTTTGTGAATATCTAAATTCAAAATAGTTTTAGTCTTTTAGACTATCTCCTGCGTGAAAGACGTCAGTACTTTTAGCTCATGTGGTTATGTTTTACCAGGGCTACAATGTTGTCTCCTTTTGCAGGGCTCCCAGAAGCGAGCTCTCAGCACTCCAGAACACCCTCAGTCCAAACGTACTGCTGCTCGCCTGCCTAGTCCAGGTCTGCTCCTCTCCCCTGCCAGCTTCTCGCCAAGGTAAATAATCCAGTATTTTCACACAACAGTCAAATTCTAGGCAGTGATTAGCCTTCTTTGCTGATAAATTGCTTCCCAACACAGACCCTGACATCGAGCTCTGCTGGTAATATGCCTAAAACCGATAAGTGAAAGAAACTGCTTTGAAATTTTCAGATAAAAGTGAGTTTTTCAGCTTTGGTGTGAGATTTTGCAATTAGAGATGTTTTGTGTGATGCCTGGTCTGTTCGAAGCTAAATTAGCATGTTTAAAACTTTTGTTAGAAAAATGTATGTTAGAACGGCCTTTTAGGAAAAGCTTTTTTTTTTTTTTTTTACTTAATTTTTATTCATTTTTGAACACAGGAATTGACAACATATACATGAAAATACAGA
>JBBMFX010000016.1:11874497-11892593 GCA_037832545.1 Rhabdalestes septentrionalis | reverse complement strand
ACAATGAATGAAGCTTTTCTGTTTCTTATAGCATTATAGTTTTGTCTTGTTTGTAGTATGATCAACGTTTGTGTAAGGAGTTGATGTGCTAGGGAAGTAAAACATAACATTTTAATTATATTTTGCTAAAATGAACAAAATTAACAAGATGACTCGAAAAAAGCTTCGTTCATTTTGCTGAACGAGACGGTAAAATGATCCGAACTTCCCATCACTAGTTATGACCAGAGTGCAGGAAGAGGAAGAAGTGGGAGAATATCCAGTGTGACCAAGGTCAAGAGGCGGAGCTCCTCAGGATTTCCTCTTCATAAACTAGGCTTCCACCTCCTTTTGTCAAACATGGTATGAGCTCCATCCAAAACATTCTGTTCCATGCTAACTAAATTGGTACCTGACTCTACAGATAGCCTGCAGTTAAAGGGGTTAACTATTCAATTATTAGTCTTAAGATTTAAGTAATTATTATGAACTGTTCAGGGTCATGATCTGACTAATATGTAAGTTACATTACTATAAGGGATGGGACCACATTTTAGGTTAAAGACTAGAACCCTCCAATTTTTTTCCTCTTTAGTCATTTTTTCTTTCGTTAAAGTGTCTTTGAGAAAATGATGAATGCTTAATTAATACGGACAAAGATACAAGTTATAAAATGGAAAGCATGATTGGAAAAGAGCCACTGAAGGAAATGAACTTCGTGTAAGGCGTATTTCAAAGCACAGTGTCATGGAGTGTGTATAAGAGCCTACAGGGAGCTGCACTCTTCACACATGTCATTAGTATCCCAGCCAGCCGGATGTGTCTGATTTAAGTGTGGTGTGATGTGATTTTGAAATGTCCACTCATCCACTATAAGCTTCCTGTAAAATTGTAAACGATTGAATTGAACCCACTAAATTGTAACCCAATTCAAACATTTGTATATCTAAACCTGTAATACTTTTATATGTTCTTGTTTACCTATTGTTAGCTGTCAATGTGGAGCAATGAGAGGAACAATGCTAGTGCACTATTACACCAGTGTCTTGTGCTTTAACCTAGCAATCAAGGTTAAACCTTTTGGGACATGGTTACTGACCTACCTATGGGATTATTATATAGTGTATGGAGACATTACACTGACCCCAATAAATTGGACCTAGTGACACTCTGACACATTGTCTTTAATTTTGTGATCACTGACAAAACTGCAAAGCTGTCTTCATCATCAACCCATTCCATATGGCACTAAGTTATTCACTTAATGCCATGCTGGATAATTAATCACCTCACTTTTTTAATCTCTGGAATGTTTTAATATATTGATTCTACTGTATAATAAAATCCTAATTAATGAGAGTTAACTCCAATTTACTGCTTATTAACTCCACATGTTGTTCATAAGTTGGCCCTAGCCCTATACCTGTGTTTATACAATAGATGATTTCATTTTTGGAACTGACTGATCCACACACATACACTGTACACACATGAGCCAAACCACACACGTCAGTTTCATATTAATAGGCTGTGATTGCCCAGCAAAAGAATAGTTTTCCTTAAATAAAATTTTTTTTCTGCTGCTTGGCTAATGAATTTGTTAACTACACTGGAAGAGGAATTGTTTATTGCAGTAATCATGACAAATACTAATTTATGTCTATCAAATTTTATGTTGCTGCCAAGCCATGGCTGTGCCTTACAGTGACTGAAAAGGCTTACACTCCACATCCTTGAGCAGAAGACCTCACTCGTCAGTAATACATGATTAACTACAAATACAACCAACAAAAATGGCAAATTCTGAGCCCACAGTATATTACTGGCTGCCAGAGCTCCTCTTATCTCCTGTCATTATTTTGACAGAACAGAGACCTGCCGCAACATCCTTTATCCAAAGCTGAATAATTAAACAGGGCTGGCGATTTCCTGCTAGTGATGCTCCTGACAGCAGAGCCAGCTTTCATTAAGATCAAAACACTCTGTTTCTGCCCTCAAGCAATCAGGTCAAGCCCTTCTCTCTAATACAAGGCCACGTCACACCAGGTCCATCTCACTGTACCTCACGGCAAAGCCAGTATGCCATCATACAGAAGGTTACTGAGGTGAGGACGCTCGCCATCAGCCAGTCTATGAGTCTGCTACTGAACCGTATTCATGATCCACACGTTGTGTGTAGAGATATTTAGTTTACAAAATGGACCTATTACTTAGCAGTAGTGGGTTTTATTCTTTCTCTGAGCAACACAGCTCTGATATCAGAGCTTAGCCGATGAACTGGCAAATAAAGTGTCTCGAGCAGTATGAACTTTAATGGGCTCTGTGTTGAGATAATGGATCCCCCTGTCCACAGTTGGACAAGGATTTTAGAGCTCACATAGTAATCAGAGCAGGTAGTTGTGATAAAAGGATTCATGTGTGTGTATGTGTGTCCTTCATCAGTACAATTTTCTTGTCTGATAGCACTTTATTAGCGGGGCTGAGTGTGTTCTCAGTGGGTTGCTGTTTGCATTGTAGGTCTTCAGAAGAGCTCTAAAGGCTCTGAGGCACAAGGCTTGGGTAGAACAGCTATACATTTGAACCCAAGGTGATTTGAGCTGATAGCTATTCTCCAGGAAATGGTTCAGTGCATCATGAAATCATATGTATAACTATGATTTTATGCAGTTATATTATTCTGGCACAAATTAAAAAAATTTGTACTGAAATCAGAGATGGGGACTTGATTCTGAGACTCTGACACGAGTCACACTTTTTTACACAAGCAGAGACTTGAGACTCGATTCAGACTTGGGTGTTGTGACTCGTGAGTCATAACTTGTAAAAAATGTTCATTTCATGAAATTATTTATTTATATCTCACACTTTTTCCCAACGACCCCTCGTTTTCCACGAAGGTCCCTGGCGACCTGGAGTTATTAGCTGAAGACTGTTCATCTTGCTCCGGCGATCTGCCTAAGAAATCTGGATTGCTGGGGGGCTAATATGTTAAATGAGGGGTCATTGGAAAGGTGTCACAGAGCCCTATCTAAGAGTGAAATTTCATATGTGAGATATATTTTTCATATTTAACATTTAGGTTAAAGATAATTTAAGTCAAATCCTCCATGTTGGTGATGGGAATTTCACAGCACGCAGTCCAGCCCCATTCAAAGTAACTTCCAATTTTCCAATTTATGAGGCGTGGCCAAGTAGCATATCCTCTAAATATTTAGAGCTCAAACATCCCACATATAGAGTTGCCATTTGAGATTTAGAAAGCCATTGAGATTTAGAAAGCAATGTGACTATTGCGCTATGATGAAAAAATGACACCTCTTATTTGTTAAGCTGTTTTTACAAACAGCACCCCATGGACTTGGACTAGGGGCTAAAGACCCGGTAAAAATGAATGAATACACAAATATACCTGCTTAAAATTAATAGAACAAAAGATACATTTACTCTATTGAATATTATTATACTCTGGGGTTCTAAATGCTTAGAGTTATTGCACCATGTTACTGTAATTAAGTATTATGTTGAAGATTTGTACTTTACTTAAGTATTATAGAAATTGTATACAGTACTTACACTCTATCATTTTCAAGAATAAAAAACTATACTCACATGCTTTTTGGTCACCTGTGGTTTGCAGATGATTCTACATTGAATGCCTAATTTGTTTTCATTTAGATCTTCCGAAAAATATTTTACACTACCCCTACACATTTTAGGGTAGTTTCTCTGTACTGTGTACATCACTAATTATAATCAATTTCCTTAATGACCTTAACAAAGATATTGGTGTAGTTAAATTTCCACTCTCAGATCAATGAGTCTGTGTGCACCCATATGTGCAAAAAGAGTTTAAATTGAAGAGAGAAGTATTGTTCTTATGTAATGGTGGGCTAATCGCTTCCTCTTCCTAAAGATGTGCTTGGGGGGAGAGTCCACTGAAAAGGAAGATTAATAGCTGATGCTGGTCATTCTGATGAGTCATGAAAAGAATTAGTACCAGCACCACCTCCCTCTTCCTGTCAGACACACACACACACACACACACACACACACACACACACACACACACACACACACATGTACAGTGCACCATCAGGAAAAAAGAAAAGAACAGAACAGAACAGAACAGAACAGAACAGAACAGAAAAGAGGCAGACCTGTTTCACGTGGTCCAGGCACTCAGAAAAGATACACACTTAACACACAATACAGAGGTAATTCATTTCCCTCACCAGCTATTCTGCAATGCGCACAAGGTTCCAGCAGTAACTTAGTAACTGCATACTGCTGGTTAGTGCTGCAGCCATGGCCTATTTTCATTACACCTTTTATTTGCAGTTAGTTCAGGTGCCAATCCTGAAAGTCTTACTGGGTCAATAGGTCTAAATCTAATGTTGGGTTTGTGAGTTGAGGGGACAAAACCCTACCAATTCTAAGGCAAAATGTCTGATCACACTTCACAGAGGAGTCTGAGAGTAGCTGTGATGGAGCTTCAAGCTGCTTGCAACGGTTTGAATTGAACCGAATTGAATGTATCTGCTGTCTTCACGTATTTTAATCACAAATTTGCCCTGTTTGGCCATAATCAGGCATGTTATTCTTTAGCGTACTAAGATTTAATATTACAAGAGATTAAGTGATCACATAATAAAACTTTGTTGGTAAATTATTTTGATTTCTACTGCTATGGCAACAAAAGTTAAAGCACATCGATTCTTAAAGTCTTTTTTGTTGCCGAGATGGTACTAAAAAGCTTAAGATGTACTAAAGTGATATAAAGGGTAAAGTGTACATGCTACATCTGAGTCTCTGCACCTGGTTTAATGATCAGCCCTTTGCATGTGTGCAGTGATAGGAGGGGATATTCATGAACTTATAATTATGTCAAAAAATTAATAATTAATAGTTAATTTATTACACGAAACTGACATTTTTATATGGATAACAAGAGTGCTGTATAGGTAAAATCCAATTTAGTTCATTTTCACAGGCATCGGTACATAATATTGTGTCAAAAAACTATAAGTGCATTTGAGATCACTTAACAATTCAGCGTGATTTGCGGCTGTTTTTAATATTTTAGGTGTGCAGTTAGTCATGAACTGCTACTTCTTGTTGGCCATGCAGCTCCAGTGGAAAACAAATGTAGCACGCTGCAGGCACCAAGCATGTTGATTGACTATATTTCTGCAAAGGAGAACATTTTGGGTGAAAATATTACTTTCAGACCTGCCAGACCGAAGAAGGCTCTATAGTAAGCTATAGGAGGTTCAAGCTGAGGGATGCCAGATGAGTTACTATATGTCTAGGACAGACGAAAGCAGACAGATAAAGAAATGAACACATCCACAGGGACACAAAACAGACAGATTACTTAATCCTGATGATTTAATATGCTTTGAAAAGACAATAATAACCCCAGGCATTTCATTGAAAGGGGGTGAGGACAACCTGTGTGTTTTTGCGCGTGTGTGTGTGAATGTGTGCGTGTGTGAATATGTATATGTGTGTGTGTGTGCGTGTGTGTGTGGGGTGTTGTGTGAGAGTGAATGCAAGAGAGAGACAGGGAAAGAGACTAATGTGTGTCTCTGCCTTATTATTCTGAAAGTACTAGACAGCTCGAGGATACAAGTGCCGTCAAGTGTGTGTATGCGTGTGTGTGTCTGTGTGTGTGTGCAAATGTGTGAGTATGTGCGAGAGTGCGTTTTTGTGTCTGAAGCGCTCTCTCTGCGTCATTTCTGACACCTGTTTCCTGCCCCCTGCCACGCTTCTGTATGACCCTCCTCCGCCTACGGCAAGCTATAACAGCCGTCCGCTCTCTCTCTCTCTCTCTCTCTCTCACACACACACACACACACACACACACAGCATTAAGCGTAGTGCAGCTCACTGACTCACTGGCTTCCGCAGGAGAAAGCCAATCACAGCTGGAAACTCTGCAGAGGGAGAGAGGGTGAGAGCTGAACGTGAAGGAGCTCAGAAAGGGAAATGATTGTGGAATCCTCTCGACCAGCTCCACTATTTATTGACAAAGACAGCTTGATCGAGTGTGCTCCTGCCATTAGCAATACAGTGGCTCTGAATCTGACACAAAAGGCATTAATAATTCATTACACATGCCTAATGTGGCAGTGATGTGATGCTGAGGCTGATGTCAGTAGCACCTCCAACGTCATACGAACAGTAGGCAGGAGCAATGTCTAAGGTACATATAAGGAAATGAGCACCCATATGGTGTTATGTACTGATTGCGATTCCTGAGCTGTAGCGCGTATTTGTTGGGGCGTGCTAACCTGTGATGGTAATTCTCATGTCTACCTTCAGAATATGTCTGACAAAATCACAAGTAGATGTAATTGACATCAGACTGAATGTCATTTAGATGCCTCAAAACCAAATGAGCTGTCCAGTTTCTTCCTTTCCTAACACATGTTAGTTTGGAAGTAGAAACTGCATGACAAATCTGAAGATAAAGCATGGAAAACTAAACAGTAACAGTAGGTAGACTCTTTCTAAATGCAATGGTCTCTCCACAGTTGACACAGTCCATATACATTGAAATGCAGATGCAAAATAGCACATTTTGAACAGGCGTTTGTGATGTTACAAGAACAGAATCCTTTACTGCTGAAGTTATAAGAATATTTTATTTGGCTGAAACATTCACTCTGAACAAATGAGTCTGTTTTTGTTTGTAAACACACACACAAGTGAACCTGTGTCACAGCTTTGTCTGTGCAATTGCTGCTGCTGCTGCTTCTTACATTTCTTTTTAGCATGTGGCTACTCAGGATGGTTACAGCAACATAAAAGAGGAGCTGCATGATATAATATTCCGTGGCTATGGTCTGCATTCACTCAGCTCATAAATCAGCTGAGACAGAATGACAGATTCATCCATCACTGCTTACACAGTGAATAGTAGGTACTGTTTGACGTGTGTGAGTGAGACTGAGAGCAACACCTGGTCTGTTTCTGACACATCCTCCTCAGGCTTTTAAAGGCGGATCTCCAGTTCCTTAATGCTTGGCAAGTAAACAGCAGCAGATATGCAAACAGCCCCACCCACAGACAGACCCCTGTATGAATCACACTCAAACACCCACATTCGTGAGACACCAAACCAGTCGCAGTGCCGAAAGAAGGCTTTTGTACAATATGACATGATGCAGACGTGCATGATGACACTTTTCTCAGTGTACGGTGGATTCAGCCTCACATGGATCATGAAAATGATCTGCATCACTTTGCACTCTGCAGCCTGTCACAGTCAGTAATGCCAAATGGTAACAATTTCATCAGTTGAGACATGTTTCGTGCCTTATGTTTGCTTCATTTGTTCTTGCACTGAGACTACAAGGCTAATGTAGCAGACACATGATGGAAGTGCATTTTTTAATAATTGGACACAATGAATTATTACGTAATCTCTAATGGATTCACTTATGTAGTTTCTGATACAAGTATGTAATTAAAAACAGACTACAATATGGATAAAATTCAGGTTTCACGGCTACTACTATTGCTGCTCAATATACTGGTGATCTATGACATGTGTGACCAATGCATGTTTCTTCTGCCAGTATGGCAGAAATGATTACCGACAGTAATCAGCTCTTGGGGGGTTCCAAAAGTTTCTAAATAAACTGAATAACGTTTAGGCCAGTATGAGTCTGATAAAAATGACTCTTATCTCTCCTTTTATTGGTCAGGCAGGAATTGTGGCTTAAACTATCTGTCTAACTGAGAATTTCCACTTTTCCGCTTTTTTAACAGCTTCAGTGCACTGCAACTGTTTCACAAAAGTGAAAATTTTTGCAGGCTTTTATTATTGCTCTGTTATTTTAAAGCTCCGGTATTGCAGGGCTGGTGTCCAGAAATGTTTGGTAATTCCAATTACTAAACCTAGCAAAGAACACCGGGTGCCCAGTGTCCACACCTGTGCTGGACACTGGTACTTAGACACTCCAGGACTGGAGCTGTACACCCTGCCCTCTCTCCACACACAGGATTGTTCTTCCACTCGACTGACAAAACAAGGGATATCCACTCGGATGTGTGCCAAGAGCTTCATGCTGTAAATACTGACTGATTGTCTTTCAACACAGTTGATGGAATATGCCCACCGGTTCCATATTTGCTTTGGGTGTAGCAGCTATTACAGTGAGGGTGGCAGAGGAACAGATGTTTAAACAGTGCTGCACTCCTCCAGGCGATGATACTCTCTCACACTTGATTCAGCGGCTGTCACCATTACCATCTAAAACACTGCCTGCCAGGGAACACCAAAAGTAAACAGCAAATTAAACCAATATGAAATATGTGATCAGGGTTTCTGTTTGCACACTTTCTCAATAGTAACAATACATAAAAAGTTTTTGTACATGTACCATATTATGTAACCATATATAAAAAAGTAATATACAATTAGAATGCATATTGAAAAAGCATGAAGGAAACACTGTAGTTGGTTTAACTTAATCAAACTCATCCGAGTCGCAAGTCATTCCTCCATTAATATGTTTCATTTTAACTGAATGGACCAGCAGACGCTAATAAAAACGAACTATGTTTCCTGTTAAGCTATATTCTATAACTTGTGTTTTATATACTGTTGCAAAACATCCTAAATGTTAATGTGTTACATCAGTACTACACCCTAAAACCCAGAAAGACACTGTCTTTCACTGTCTGGTAAAATGGGACAGTGCCTTAAATCAGGACCTTAATGGACTTAATATTGTATAATTCATAAATTTGTTAAATGTGCTACATACCAAGTGCTGATTTTAAATTGATCAGTTAACACAACCGCTGATGGTGTTTCTTTTAAAGATTGTATTGATTTTATTTTTGATAATTAGGTATGCATTCTAAAAATATTCTCCTAAATATTTAAAACGTTTCTGTATTCTAAATACTTATTTTTCCAAATGTAACAAGGACTTGATGCTGACATTACAGCTCTTTATTCCAAATATTTTTTCCCAGTAGGGGTGAATATAATACTGGGAGTTCAGAATGTGTGTTTCAGATACACTTTCCCAATATCCTGTTGCAGTCTGGACTGCCTGGTTTATTTACCTGGTGTGAGAAGATTACTCATATTGCGTTAAAGTGATAGTTCTGCTGAATGTCATTTCATCTTACCTCTAACATTATTCAGACAACATTTTGGTATTTGGTAAGTGAAGTTTGCTTTCATTTCATTTTGCATTAGAGTATTGAAATTTACACCCCTGGATCATCACCCCTTTGCCTTCTCCTTCATTAGTAGCACTTTTTCATGCTATAAGCATGACCATTGAGATTTCTTGCACTTACATTGCTTGTTAGCCTCTTATCTCCAATATAAAACTAAAGAGGCACACATCTTTCCTAATTAATGGCATTTGTGGTACGGGCACAGTTGTATAAGTGAATTTTTTACTGAATGTGTGCTTTAAATTGATTGTAATGCTGATTAAGGCTATCTCTCCTTTGGCCCTCTTCTTGCTGTTGGTGCTTCTGTTAGATTTGATCTTTGGTGCCCTGACTCCATCTATTCTCTGATAATTAAATGTCAGTTTCCTCTCGGGGCCTGAGGGATATCTCTTCCCTGAGGGTAGTACAGCAGCGGGCACAGACAAAGCCTGCCTGTCCTTGTAACATTTCAGATGGTATTTCCCTGAATTCGAGCAGGTCAGGAGGTGCAGCTGTGCCTTGGGGAGCCCAAGACTTCAAATGAAGATGTGTGTTCATTCTAAATGAAGAAGCCACACTTCAGCTCTCTGTCTCACACAGTGTATGTCATTGAGCTAGACGTATTTAGCAAGGCCTATCCTTAACACACTGCCTAACCCACTGAGACAGAACATGTGGCTTTCTGGTAAAAGGAATACTGTAGAAAACAACAGACGTCAAGAACAGACTTCCCTGAAGGGAATCTGTTCCGGCATGACTAAGCAGTAGTAGTTTAGGCTCCAGAACTGGCCCAGATTGCACAGTGCTGTAAAACCCTTCACAACACTCTGTTTATTTGTGTCTCTTCGATTTTTGGTTCAAATGCATGTCATCTGCACTTCACCATTATTTACAAGTCTGGGCATCCCTGGTCATATTATGTCTTGTTGATAAGTGAACGTAAGTACATATGGTCCAAAGAGAACACACATCTGCATCTTTTAATGTTAATGTGCTAAACTGGATAGCTGGCCTATGCTTGTGCAGCTACAAACTAAGAACCTTATTGTCAGTGTTGGGGTTTAAAAGTTTTATGAATATGTCTAGAAATTAAGGATCAGTTTTTTCCATGTTATATTTAGAAAATTCTGCATTCAGTATGAGAATACATTTTACAGATTCAGTTTAGTACGTTTAGAATTCTCATGTACTTAATCTATTTTAGTTCCCTCCATTTTATTTAGTTCATGGATTTTGTATTATTATTATAGTTGATATTATTACTACCCACCAAATTTTTAAAATAATATTTATACTCTAAAACATCATAAATGCTTATTTTTTAACATTTCTAAGAAAAGAAGCTTAACTGAGCTCTTTTGAGGGATGATCAAACTAGACAGCACCCTAAGTAGTGGAGTTATAAATTTAGTACAAACTCAGCTTGGACTCAGCAGATTGTGGGAGCAACTGTGGACTGAAATCTCAATGGCACTGAACAAAAAATTGAATGTTGTAAAACTGCCAAACAGTAACAGAGTGTGAATTGAGGGACCTAAAGTAGTTACAGACTGAAGGATGGTCTAAGATTAGAAGCTAAGATGTTTACACATTTCTGATACCAATTCCAGGGCACCAAAGCACAGTAACAAAAAACTGGTTTCCAAATACAGTAAAAACGCCAGGGCCAGATCAATCCAAGCAACTTTTTATGAGTGATGTAAAGGTCACTTTGAAGGTATTAACTGTTGCATGTCCATATATCACATCACCTTCAATATATAATAATGTTGAATCAGCAATCTCCTGGTAAGCCTAACATTTATTTTTAGCCAATCAGAGCACAGCTCATTAACATATACCAGTCTGAAAGGTTCAGTAACAAACACAGACTGTTTAAAAGGGATAAAGAGGGTTTGTAAAATGATTGTGTAAAAATAAATGATTGCTTTCCATAAAATTATGCAGATGGCATAAGGATATGTACACATTAACCGTGTTTGTACTGTATGTTTACACTGTTTCCTAAAGAGACTTTTTCAAAGCAAGATGACATGAATGAGTTTCCAAATGCATTTATTACTTGTAGCACAGGCTGTTGGCATGGGCTTCTCATGTGAATGTGATGTCTGTATGGTCACCCAGGTACACTATGGACAAAAGTATTGTGAAACACCTGTTTTTCAGGGTTTGGTCCAGGACCCTTTACTTTCAGGGAGGGCAAATATTAATGCTTCAGCATACTAAGACATTTTGGACAACGCCATGCTTCCGACTTTGTTGGGCAACCAATTTGAGCATGACTGTGCTCCAGTGTCCAAAGCAAGGTCCATAAAGACGTGATTGGATGAGTTGGGTATGAAAGAACTTACCCACACAGATCCCTGCCCTCAACCCCATCCATCACCTTGAACTGGAACAGAGATTTAGAGCCAAGCCTGCTCGTCCACCATCAGTGCCTGACCTCATAAATGCTCTACAGAATGAATGGGCACAGATTCCCTCAGAAACTCCAAAATCTTGTAGAAAGCCTTCAAAGAATACTGGAAGCTGTTGTAGCTGCAAAAGTGGGACCAACTCCATATTAAAATCTGTGTATTTGAAGGAAATGTCACTAAACTACCTGTATGTGTAATGGTCGGATGTCTCTTTTTTTTTGTCCATATATTGTAAGAACATCGAGGCTTTCTCAAAGCATGAATCACTGGAGATCATTTTGCTTATTCAAATTCAGCAACTTTAATAAACAAAAACACATGAATCAGTTGAATCACAGTGTCTGATGAGTCCTGTGATCTTGATGTTGGTGGCAGTTTTTGCCAAGTGCCACAGTTTCTTAGAAACGAAGTGTTTAAGATGATTTTGCTCTGTGTGTGTACAGAACTGTGAAGGCATTAAACGTACGGGGCTTCTCAGGAAACTGCTGCTGTTGACGTCAGACACTGCACTCGCCTTGTTATCTTTTTGAGGAGGCGCTGTGTGTGTGGGCAGCCCTGGCATTTTCAGAGCTTTCAAACATTGTTATTCATAGCCGATCGGAGTCTCCTCCATATGGTCTTACGCAGGCTGGGCTTAACGCAGAAAAAAGTTCTAACTCCCACTTGAGTGAAGCATACCTGAACACTGATTGTAAGCAGGCAAACTGCCATTGCTGTTGTTTATTGCTGCATTAGAGTTGGTGTGTTCTGAGAGGAAGCTTTTCTGCTTCCTGTGATATCCAGCTCCGATTGGCCTGAGGGAAAAAACAGAGGCTTTTTTGGCTCCTCTAACCACTCATATGATTCCCTTTTCAGGTCAGGCACATAAGACTCTATTGATATTTGTTAATGTTTCATAAGGCAGACTTTGAACATATTAAGTCAATATTAAGATAATGAAGTGTAACGATGTAGTGTGTATTTCACATCATGATGCAGTGCACTTTTGATAGCAAATAAGGTTGAACTGGTGTGTTTTTAGAGAACATATATAAAATATTCCAAATTCTGGCAGTATGACCATCCATTTTCTACCCCTTTATCCCACACTCGGGGGTGGGGGGGGGTGTCTTGTGTGGGCGAAGACGGGGTACACCCTGGACAGTCGTCAGCATGTCACAGGGCTACACACTCACACACATATTCACACCCAGCAGCAATTCTGTGTGATCAATCAATCTATCCGCAATAGCGCTTGTTTTTGGCGGTGGGAGGTAACCGGAGCTCCCAGAGGAAACTCACACGGTCACAGGGAGAACATGCAAACTCCACACAGAAACTCCACACCCTGCGCCCAACCCGGAAGTCGAACCCAGGACCTCCTTGCTGTGAGGCAACAGCACTAACCTACGACTGACATCAAAAATACTTGTAGAAAATCTGCAACACTCTTGAAAAGTCAGAAACCATCTTATTATTTAATTTATAGACAAAGTTGTTCATTTTTCAGTGTCTAGAAATAACATATTTAACAGAACATAACACTAAGTGAAATATCAAACGATAAATTTATTATAATATCAATTCAACATCTGTGCAACCTGCTTGTGCTTTAAATCTTCCATCCAGTCTTAAACCCAACCAGTGCAGCTTTGTCCTCCCAAGAAAATCTGCTCCCAGAGCTTTTGCATTTATTATGTTAGCTTTTAAAGAGACACTAACATCCAACAAGGTCCTTTTCACATACACCTCAGCTGCCTCACACATACTCATGTGCATCTACAATATTAAAGGAGATATTTCTGAGGAGTGCATGTAGAAAGGGAAAAAAAGGAATTTCCAAAGTGTTCCCTCCAGATAAGAGATGTAATTCTACTGCAGGTCTGAACAACCCACAGGTGTTTCTATCCATCCTTTCACTGTGAAAAGTCAATACTGTGGGTCTGAAAGTTTGTGCAGCTCTTCAAGAACCTGTGACTGAGAAAAGAAAATCACAAAAAAGGAATTTGAACTAGAACCCCTGAAATGGACATTGAGATGTGAAGTAGGATGCAGAGTAAGGTTATATGGACTGATATGTAAATTGGTATTTATTTGATGCCAGTAATAATGACAATAATAATAATAGCTATCAAGGACAACAACAACAATATGCTTATTCTAAAACACTTCTAAGTGTAGTAGCCTTTTTATGTTTTTTATGTTGCTTTATCCATTTTTAAGAATTAACCTTAGCGTACATTAATTTGACATGGTCTGTTTTATAATAGGGTTTATTTTAGGGCATTCGTATTGGTCTGCTCCACTGTACAAAGGACATCTAGTGTTTTTTTAAATGGTATAACATAGTACATTAAAAGGGAAATAGGAGTTGTGAGCTTTTAATGAGACAGATGATGGTGATGACAAGCTCTTTTCTTTCTTCACTTTTTATCATTTAATTAACACACTTGTGTCAATTATGTTGTTATCCGGCGGAGCAAAGCCAAATGAAAGAATTAATCATGTTAAGCCATTACTGTAGATCAGCCGTTTTCTTTCATCAGCCTAGGTCGGACTGCTTGAAGAAACTTATTTATTTACAAGTGCATGTTTTTCTGAACGGCTCACAGGTTTTTGTTCGTCAGTGGAACATGCCCTCCCTCGTTCCCCCGCTCTGATATGCATGCTGTGAGTTTGCTGGTGTTTGAATATAGAAAAGAACATGACCTCCTCTGTGTTTGATGAAGCATTTGCTATGGTGATGAGGAGAGAAGCCCACACAGCCAAACGACACGTGCAAAACCGCTGCATCTCAACTTCCACCTCTCCGTCTAAAGCGTCCACTCACACACACACCCCCACAGATGTGGAATTGGCAGACTAGAGTGAAGTTAAAATGTATCTTCCGAGGTCACTACTGAAGGTGTGTGATACATTGCAGCTTATTGCTTAGTTTTCAATACTTCAAAATTAACTGGCAAACTGTCCATTAAAGAGGAATACCATTTTTAATAGTTGAGGCTTGCAGTGTCTAAAATGCAAATATAGACATTTTATTTCCTCTCCAAAACGACTGATAGCCTTACATGTCCTCAGAATTTCATTACAATCCAGATAATAATAAACCTTGACTGTCTGTGTTCATACATAACTATGTTACCGTGTAACCAAATTATTCATGTAATACATTTCTGTGATCAAGATTTTAGAAACTTTTGTACTTTTGGCTGCTATTACCATTTCTATCATCACTGCTGTGGAAAATTCTTTAAAAGTTTCTCTGCAACAGAGCATCCAACTCTGAATGGCTTTGTTTACATCTTTTTTATTTAAGTGACACTAAAAAAATGAATGGAATGTCCCTTTAAAAAGCAGCAAATACTGATTTAAAAAAAAAAGAATGCATAGCTGGTTAAAGGGACAGGTGAAACATGACAAAAGTGCAGTACCTGTCCATACACTGATCTGCCACAAACTTAAAACCACCTGTAGGTGATTTTTCGGACCAGGCCCCCTTCCTCCATTACTCCATGGTTTTATTCTGATGCTGTTATGCCTACTGTAGGTGCTTTCAGCAGTGGACATGGGTCAGCATGGGCACTCTGACTGCTCTACAGCTACACAGTCCCACACACAGCAACCTGTGATGCACTGTGTGTTCTCACATATCTCTTCCTAGTAGTGATGGGAAGTTCGGATCATTTTACCGACTCGGATCTTTGAGTCTCGTTCAGCAAAATGATCGAATCTTTTGTCGAGTCATCACGTTCATTTTGTTCATTTTAGCAAAATATAATTAAAATGTTAGTGTTACTTCCCTAACATATCTACTGCTTACACAAACGTTGATCATACTACAAACAAGACAAAACTATAATGCTATATGGAACAGAAAAATTAAATTCATTGTTTACCTGTGTCTTTAATCTATAATACACTCACCTCACCTCTTATCTGACAAGTTTTCAGATTTCAGTCCTTCGTTCATCACCTGACAGCTAACCAATGCAGGCTGAACTGGAATTGAGAATTGATTAGTTCTTACCTCGAGTCTTCGAGTTTGAGTCGTACGTTCATTACGTGACCGCTCCGTAATGTTAACCTATGCAGCCTGAGCCGGAAAGAGAATTGATTAGTTCATCTCTCGAGTCTTCAGGTTTGAGTCTTATGTTCATCATGTGACAGCCCCATAATGTTAACCTATGCAGCCTGAGCCGGAATAAGAATTGATTAGTTCATCTCTCGAGTCTTCGGGTTTGAGTCGTACATTCATCACGTGACAGTCCCGTAATGTTAACTTATGCAGCCTGAGCCGGAACGAGAATTGATTAGTTTATCTCTCGAGTCTTTGGGTTTGAGACTCAATAATTCCAATACAGAAACTATAGGATGTAGCGCAAATGCGCATGCACGACTGAACGAATCACTCGTACAAGACGACTTGTTGTTCCCAAGTCACATTAAAGAAGAACGACCCATCACTACTTCCTAGCCAGGATGAATTTTTTCAGCCATTTGTGCTACAGTAGCTCTAATGGGCGACTGGACCAGAGGGAAGTCTTCGCTCCCCACGTGCATCTGTGAGATGTGCGAACCTAATGTCCCAGTTCACTGATTGTCCTTACCTGGAGACCTTTTGGTAGGTGCTACCTGCCATCTTCTGAAAACACCTTGCAAGACTTGCTGATTTGAAGAGATGGTAAACTGGTTTTGAAGATGTGTGTGACTGAAGATATGAGGTAATGCAATGAAGACTGTGGAACAGTTGGGATGACTTCAGCGTTTCTGCAACCAGCAGTGTGAGATTAGGTGGAGCTCTTACTCATTTCCCCCCCTGTAAACACTGGTAGAATAGAGGAACATCTTATTATAAATATACCTTTGTCACAGACTCTGGGTGTTACTGGAGAAATCCAAGCGTATGTGTACAGCTCCATTTAATTAGCCCAAACTAATCAAGATGCTGGTTCAGGAAGTGTTTTGATTCTACAAACTGGAATGTTCAATAGACTTTTTCCTGTGTGGGCTTAGAGAAAGCAAAAGACCGGAAACTCCAAGTGAAAGGGATTACATCACTGAACTAAAATAGTAACCATGCCAGGCATGTTCTTAACTTCTTTTTCCTGCTGAAATACAGACATAAACTGAAGCAATTTATCAATACTAATCAGTCAGAAAGATCGCAAATAAGTTTAACAGTTTTTTTTTTTACAAATGCAATAGAGGACATGAAAAAAGAAAACCACAAAGAACAGATAGTTTTTGTAATTTTGATTTTATTATTATTTAAATAAATAAATAAAGACATATTAACATAATAAATACTTGCTAGTGTCTGAGGAATGAATCCCTCTTTCAGCAGCAATAACATTCTCTTTCTCTCTCTTTCTCTTTCTCTCTCTCTCTCTCTCTCCAACACACACAAACACACACACACACACACACACACACACATTTGGTCGCATCCAGCCATTATTTTTTGCTTTTACTTTCTCAGTGACCTTCCCGTACCCTCTGGTTCCAGCCCAATCTCAGCTTTCTCTTCTCCTTTCTTAAACATTGTGCTACATCATTCACTTCTGTATCACCCTGTCAGACTTTTACTGCAGTTTCAAGTCGCTCACAATGAATAATTTCATGCAGTTCAAATGTCTTCTTAAAAGTCCATTCTCTGTTAACAGTCTACTTTTGTGCTTCCAGGCATGTTCAAGTTTTTGCATTTTCTGCACGCACAAACGTGCACGCATTCACACACACGCGCGCGCACACACAGTATATACAATCCACAGTCATGCTGTCTTATGGGTCTCGTTTGCATCTCTGCTGGAGCATGTTGAGGGCGTATTCCATGCGGCTGCGCAGGTCAGAGCTGCAGCCGCTGCTCAGAAGCGCACTCAGTTTGAAGGTGGCGGACACTCGCTCCTCATTGATGTATGTGAGCAGGTAGTCATCCCGCTGAGTGCACAAGATGAGCTTGGAATGATCATGGTAGAAGTTAACCTGTTCAAAGAAAGAGAGAGTGCTTTATTTTGCTGGAATGGAAGTGTATGCACGGTATTCCTACTCCCTGCCTAAGTCACATATACCACTGTGCATGCAGGATGTTTAAAAACTGAAATAAAGCACCTACAGTTCAAGAATACAGACAGATTTTACCACTAACTGTTTTTGAGATTTGACAGTATGTTCTATAATATATAAGCCACATATAACATATGTAGGAGAAAACCTGATAAGGCAAAGCAATATCAAATCATTCGAAAGACTTGTTACAAGCAGTGTTTAATTTTGGTCTCTGCTCTATAATGCAGAACAGTTTGTTTACCTGGAAAGTGCCATCACTGAAAAGCATCATCAGTGCCCGATCTGACTTCAGCCACTGCAGCAGATAGATGTTGGGCTTTTCAGGATCTGTGTCAATTACCATATCACCTCCCTAAACAATAAAAGAAAATGTACATAAGCACATTAACATTTGCAAAAGCACAGAGGGTACACACTGATATATTGTTCTGTCTCAGTTCAAAACTAGTCAAATATATATGATAGAGTATAT
>JBBMFX010000016.1:11863105-11874397 GCA_037832545.1 Rhabdalestes septentrionalis | reverse complement strand
ATATATAGATATAGATATATATATATATTAGGGATGATGAATTAATGTGTATATATACACACTATACAGCTAGTCCAAAAACTCAAATAGAACCCTGAGGTTCAGTGTTCTGAATGTCACAATAAAATCAGTTTGGATCAAGAGCGTATAAGAAATAGAAATGTATGCAGAAACATTCCCTGAACTTTAAAACCATCACAAAGCTGTAAAAGATCACCTATGTGTGCTGTAAGACTTTGAGCTAAAAGATGATGTAGACAGTGAAAGATTGTGAGAGGAAACTTCAGACCACAGAATAAAATAAAAATTGTTGCTCCACTGTGGTCATAGTTTGAGCAGCCTTATTCTAAATTCCTAGTTTTAGGTTTATGGTTTAAATGTGGACCTTGCAGGGATGGGTAGAGTTCACTCACATCCATCAGATTTTCCTCCATGTAGTGAGTGAAGTACTTGAGAATTGTGACCTGGCCCACGCAGTTCTCAGGCACATCCGTAGTGTACATCACAGCACACTGGCCCATCTCAGCATGCTGCAGTACAGTTCTGCCAGAGACAAGAAAAGCAGGCATATTTTTAGAAAATGCTCTACAATTAAGATATTTCCGTGAAGACAGTCATAATTACACTGTATATTTAGCCAGTTGGAACTGACATGCATAAGTTAAAAATAAGCAGAACATGTTGCGCAATCGTCACATGTTCATGTGGTAATCACAGACAAGAGTGAGCACTTGACAACAGGGCTTATTACATCAATTGATTTGGATTGGCGAGTGAACAAGTCCTAGCACCTACGTCTTGTCAGCTAGGAGACTCATGTGTGTTCCACTGTTGAAGAGGACGCCCACGGTGTTGTCAGACAGCTGATAGCCAAAGCCGTATTTGTTGGAATAGTCCACCCACTTAGTCACCCATAGAAGACTGCCGCTTCCGTTAGCCTTGGGTAGCTTGTCAGCTGTGGGAACACAGTAGGTCATGGGGTTTATTCATTTAAATTACATTCCACTATGAATGAGTCTGTATAGTGTATTTCTGTGAAGTACACTCATTGGCTACCTATGGGCATGTGCTCCAGGCAGCCTCGAAGAACACTAGCAACTGCTTCTGCCACAGAGCCTGTAGTGCTGTCTTCCAGACCTACAAAAAAACAGCAATACAATGAAAAAAAAACACTCACTACCACAAATGAAGTGTTTCAAGACAAGAAAATTACATCAACTGACTGATGACATATACGCACAAGTACGCACATGCACACTCACATTCACTGCTGCAGCTTCCCAGGCTGCCTCTGACGATCATGCGGATGGTGTCTCGTGCTTGAAATCGTCCGTCGGTTGCCTGGGAAACGGGCTTTCCAACCGGCTGTGACGGAGCCTCTTTGTCCTAAAAAGGCACCGGAAGAGAGAGCGGGCGATGTGAGGACTACACGTCACACTCAGACACATCAACACACTATTTCTATCAGCCAATCAGTAGATTTCAGCTTACCTCCAGTGATGGTGCCAAAGGCTGCTGGTTAATAGTTGTCATTTTGAGGTCATGGCGAAGTTTGAAGATGTCATCTTCTTCCTTTGCTATTCTATCTATTACAGGAGATAAAAAAATAGTCTGTTAAACTCCTTAAAGTGCAAGGACCTTTGTTTAGGCCCATATTCTCACTTTTACAACTATTAACCTTGCATATTAATCAAACAGGAGACGCTGAACAGTACAGAGTAGATGCTGAATTGTACAGTTAATAATTCAATAGCAGACCTCCCGGCTTACAGGGTTCTCTTACGCTATTATAATGAGTTAATTGTCTTTAATGCTTTTAATTACATTCAAGAGTACTTACTGATGTTTTCATAGTACTTGGCTTTGTCTCTTTTTCCACCAAAGAGGGCAGCTGCAGCCTTTCTGAAAAAGCTTTTGGCAGGGCTGGAGATGTGGAAGTCCGGAGCAGAGATGCAGCAGCTGTTAGGGAGGGTCTCTGGCATGAAGCCCTAAGGGAAAGAAATCACACATTCATGTGTTGGTGGTGAACCACAGAAGAGACAACACTGAATAAAGTGATCAGCTGAATTCAATTTAAATGTGTAAAACATTTCTAAATGAGTAAAACGCATAACATCAAAACAGTTTTTCTTATACTCATGTTTGTTTGTGTTACTTTGCACAGTAACCATGCTGATGAAATGTATCTCCATGTAGGAATGACGTGACATCTGAATCAAGTAAATACATCAAACGGACGATGCAGCATGATAAACAAACCTGTGTAAGAAATTCGTGCCGTATGATTTCATCCAGTCGTGGGCGATCTGATGGATTGCGGGAGAGCATGCTGGCAATAAGCTGCCGGGCAGGGAGCGACAGGGTGGAAGGCAAATTGTAACGTGCTTCTCTGATACAGCGATACGTCTCTTTTAGGTTGGTAGTCTCAAAAGGGGGCTTGCCCAGCAACATAGTGTACCTGCAGAATAGAGGTGATGAGGGAATACAGATGTTAGATGACATTAGAACAGTTGGATTCCTTGTTGCCAAGAATGTTACTCTACAGGCTAATAGTTATTCTCTTAATTCAAAATGTATAACATCTACAGATTTTCCTGAAGCTCAGCTTGTAAAGTATCACTGGCAATGCCAAAGAATGCCAAAACTGGATGCTTAATATCTACACACACCGTAAATGTATAAATTAAAACTACTTTTGTACAATTTCTCTTCAATTCTTTAATACAAAGTGAAATAGTCTTTAAATACAGAGCAGTGATTAAACATATATGGATAATTAAATGATTCACTACCACTGTAAATAATGCTCTAGTGCTGCACGAATGGTGGGTGGTAGAGAAAGAGCTCAGTGGGACTCACATAACACAGCCTAGAGCCCAGATGTCTGACTCCCAGCCATGACCCTGTTTATTGAGCACCTCTGGGGAAAGGTAATTAGGCGTGCCACAGATTGTCTTGCGCCTGTTGCTAACTGGCTCCAGTTTGGCAGCGAGCCCGAAATCCCCAACCTTCAGGTCCATTGAGTCGCTCACAAACAGGTTCCCTAAAACACAGACAATAAAAAACATAGAGCAATAAGTAAAAAAATGTCATTTGTGTGACTTTGTGCCGTAAACAGCCATAATTCGCTCAAAACCTGGGCGCCACAAGGAAATGCTGCCTACCTAGTTTAAGGTCTCGATGCAGGATCTCTTGATCGTGGAGGTATTTGAGAGCAGATACTGTCTGTTTGAGGTAATACCTCACCTCTGGCTCTGTCAACACTTTGCGTGCCTTCAGAATGTGGGCTAAAGACTGAAAAAAGAAAGCGACAGAAAGATGCATCAGACTAACCCGGTCACTATCTACGGGAAAAATGCTCTGCTCATTAAACATTCACACCTTAATCATGGTAGGTTTGCATTGTTTTTTTTCCTTCTGCATTGCCAGTTCCCTCCACACATGAAAAAGGGACTGAAGTCCTAAGAACTAATATTGAAGGCTATGACTCACTCTCCTACTGCAGTACTCCAGGAGGATGTATATGTTGTCTTTGTCCTCAAAATGGTGGTAGAAATGGACGATGTGTTTGTGGCTGAGTGCTCTGTGCAGCTCAATCTCTCGGTTTATCTGTAAAACAGCATAGGAATGCAAGGTCAGGGGAGGGTGACATCAGCGTGTGTTAGTGGAGAGTGTGTGAATTTAGCTTTCCACTCACCTTCTCGCGTTGATGAGGTTTTGACACACGTGTGTGTGGGATTATTTTGGCAGCAAAAACTTTCCCAGCAGACAGGTCAGTCAGCTCATAGCATTTAGCGAAGCCTCCCTGCAAAACAATCACATATTAGCCCTGAGACTAAATACTGGCAGTTACTTTAACACATGACGTCATATGACACACAACAGCACACCAGTCATACAACAAAACTGACATTTTTATAGATTTTTCACATTAATTATCCCATCCAAGCCTGACAAGCACCATATTACTGGACTTGATTGGCTACAGTTACACATATTGCATATTTTATGTCAATGTTACACTGTGTCACAGTAATGCTCTTTTCATCAAGTTGCATTGTTTATATCGTCTGCTTTTTTCTATTGTCTCATTGTTTCTCTTTTTGCACTGAGCATGCTAAAGACACAAGAATTTCCGACATATCTTTACTTGCATTATCCATATGGATTTAACAGAAAGTCAATTTTTTAATCAATTCAACAGTTCATACTGCTGGGTAAAATCAAGCTTAACAAAGCCAGCAAAAATGAAGAGTACTGCTGGAGAAATTCCTTCACATGAAAGCACTGACAGGCTGCTTTAATGTTTGTTTTTATCTCTGGACAGGCCAGTTCGAAACAAATCTCTCATCATCTACAATGGACGTGTTCATGCACAGAGAGCACTTCCTGCTTTTCACTGTGCCTGCAGTCCTGTTGATTTCTGAAGTCAAGTGACAAGCAGAAATGTTACAGAAGTTCCACTAAAGACAAGCCACCTGTTGCTCCCTGTGGGAGTTCTGCATTACTCTAGAAGACACAGATTCAGGTACTCCCATAAAAAACAGAATCGATTGATATTAGTTCAGGTACTCACACTGTCATATTGATTTTATAAATACAGACCTAACGAATATACAGAAAGTACCCCCCATTTAAATAGACACACATACAAATTACCTATCTATCTATCTATCTCTCTATCTCTCTATCTCTCTATCTATCTATCTATCTATCTATCTATCTATCTATCTATCTATCTATCTATCCGTCTGGACAGACAGACAGATACACAGCAGAGACCACATAGCTTCGCACCTTTCCCAGGACCTTCCCTCGGCAGTAGCACTTTCCCGTGGCAGGGTCGGTGATGATTCTGGAGAGCTCGGAGCGGTTCGGGCTCGGTTCCTCTTTCCTGTTCCTGTGCTCGCTCGCTTTGCTCTGTTCGCTCGTGGCATCGCTGCTGGTGGCCGGCTGGCGCGAGACGCTTCTCGTCGTTTCCATGACTCCACTCTGTCGTCTTACAACTCTTGGCCGGGCTGCTGTGCTGCGCGCTTTTATACCGACGCGCGCGCGCGCTCCGACCCGACGTCACGACTAGAGGAAGACCGCACGCGCGGTCCTTCCAGACACGCGCACGACCCAGAGCACTTCAGCACGCAGTGTCGTGTTTATATTTTACATAGCTGTGCCTTCAATTAGGCTTTGAAGATAATAACACAAAGGCTGGGAGAGCAAAACTTATGTCTGCAAAAACAAAGAAAGCAACAACCGTGAACAAAACGGGAGGTGAATTAAATTACACCAAGAAAAAAACGTATTACTATTACTTCATCATCATCATCATCATTATTATTATTAGTATTGTTGTTGATTTGTTGGTGCTGTTGTTATGATGATGATGATGATGACGATAACGATGATGATAAAAGTAATAATAATAGGTTACCGTATATAATTTATTATTAGTTTTATATGATACATTTTTTATAATTCGGTTGGTCTGTAAATCTGTATGTCATTGTTGCAAATGTTTTGACAGATTTTTCAGACTGGGTAGTTAATTGAAGTAGTAGAGCATCCTCTTGTGGTTAAAATGATAAATGTTGGCTCACCAACAACTGAGGTCTACACTACATTTACGGATTCGACTGATTTTTCTGTTCATTAAATGTTCACATGGGCTAAAAACATTTTGACAGATGATGTATATATACAATTTAGAGGTTATATACATCACCATCCAGAAAAATATAATGCAAAACAGAATATTTAAAAAGGGATTGCAATTTAAAAAGTGTCTCATATGAAATCTTGTCTGAGTTTGAATAAACATATTGCATGATCTATAATGAAGTTACTGTATTTCACACATCAGGTTACTCAGACATATGATGAAATAAGAGACCCTTACACAGAAGGCTGGGCCTACCACATTTTTTTCACTTTTTAAAAATTCAGTACACAGTTTGAGCACAATGCTTTTATTTTAATTATTTACTCATTCATTTCCATATTGGTTTGGTGTGAAATTTGCTGCAGGTGAAAACTGGTCTTGTATCTGGGATTTGCTCTTTGAGTAACAAGAGTGGATGAAGCAATCAGTGACATATCAGACTTCTCCAAGTAGCAAAGGTGATGAACAATCAATTTATGATTCCTAATCTTTGTAATGAGCGTAAGATGATCCCAAATCAGTCCATATGATGGTTCAGCGACATGTGAGGGGACCAACATATGGCCCATTGAGAGGGGATGGTAGAGACATGCTGAGCTGTCCTGTTTCCCGCAGAGACACGTCTCTGACTCCTGCTGGGCTGTCTGTCCTGCATGTGGACATGCTGGTCGTTCCCATACACAGAGAGGAATGCACACGAGGTCAGAAGTTCTCTGCAGTGAGATGATGTGATCTCACACCAGGACTCCCTTCCACTACTGCCTATGTGATGTTTTTTACTGTTCTTGCACTCCACTAAAATGTTTAAAGATACAAACCCAGAAGGTATTACACATTAAAATATTTGCTGTTTTATTTAAATGTCTGGGGGCAGCATTTCTAAGTAATATCGATTTGGTTGCTCACGTGTCTGGCCCATAACCAACTCACTTGTATATTAACTCATCTTTAGTAGACTTATGATTCACTGCAATGCACTCAAGTAATATTTGCTGCATAATAATAGTGGTGCTGTACATTAATGACACATTGGTGAACCTGTTCCAAAAGGCATTTCAGTCCCACACAAAGTCCATGCTTTGACATTGTCAAAAAATCTGCAGGCAAACTGGGCAAGACTTTTGAGGTGCTAAAAGCATGCCTGTGCCTCTCAATACATTTAGTAGAAAAGGCTGCTTCTGAGCTGCATCAATTGGTTCCTCACCAAAGACCACCTTAAGATTTCATAGATGTAATCCAAGGTCAAAATTCAAAAAGTATTTAGTTTTTCTTTTTTTAATGAGCTGCTTATTTACAGCATCTCAATTCTGAACTCTGAAACAATCATTATGCAGCTTAATTACAAGTTAAATTCACAACCAAATGTATTTCACTCAAACATCTTTCTCATGTTGAACAGACAGCTGTAAACAAAAAACATCTACTTTGATTGGCCTTTGCTCATATTTAAAGGAATTTAAGGTGGAAGGCTGCTATTTAGTCCATATGACTGAAGTCCTGAAGACAGTAAGGGCATGTAGTAGACACTTGTGCCTATGAACACCAAAATTAGAACTTGTACACCCTATGGCCCTGTGGTCCTTGTATGCATGCACAGCTGTGGACTACATAACCCCCACTGTGCCAGTATAGAAATCAACCCTAATTCCCAAAAGTGGCAAATAATCGACCCTGATTCCCAAACGTTTCAGAATCAAAAGGTTCATTCTTTTGTAGTTTTGAATAGAATGCTGAGAGCAAAAATCTAATTCATTGAGCTTAATACATTAAGGTTATCAAGGTAAGATGGATTCTAGCTTGCTTTCTGTTTCTTGTTCATATTGTCCAACTGACTGGACATTTTTGGGTCTCATTTTTAGTTACAGGAGCTTTGGATTTGTGCATTTGAAAGAAACCTGTTTTGACTATCATTTTCTATTCTTTAAGTTGCTAGGAGTGTGAGAAGTGTCCTATGAATTAAGTCAGTTTTATTACTGTATTTTTATTACTTAAAAGTATTGAAAAACAAATAAAATCACTCTGTGTGCACATGATGCAGCACCTGATGAAACTGCATAATGTCACTGCAAATGTGTGATTAAAATCTAAAAAGTATCTTTGTATAACATCTTCAAAGAATTTTCACAATCAATGATATGTCACAGTATTTATTTTCTCTGACATCTGATCATTTGGAGCAGACAAATATACATTTAAAAGTGCTATTAAAAAATAAGAACAAATTATAATTTAATACCCACCAGATCAAATTAAACAATACCGGTCATGCGCTGTTCAGCGCTGTTCTCTAAGCATTGACCTTATCCACGGTGTGCTCAGAAAAGCTTGCGGTCAAATTTTAAGGTAATGCAGGTGTATTGTAACTGTAGTCTAGTGTCTCTCTATTTGCTTTATTGATCTACATTATGGATCTTGCAACTGTATATTATACCATATTGTTGTTATAGCCCTTTTAACGTGGTGTAAGATAAGCAATTGCTGATGGCACAATTGAGATAACAAAAATTGTTGTTTTATATATATATATTAGGGGTGTGCAAAGCAGCTTCTATTCATATCTGTATTTGTTTAAAGGGAAAATCATTCGTATTCGAGTAAAATTCATAATGCAGCGCGCAAAGTCAGTCCTCCGTCCTCACTCTATACTTTGGTCAGTCCATCCATTACAAGTGTGAGTCATAATTTAAAAAATAATAAATCATGTCAGTGCTTTGTGCCTTGTGATGGACTGGCTCCAGCACCCAGTGTGACATTAGTTAAGGATAAACAGCTCAAATAATGGATGGATGGATGTTAGTGCAAATGATTTGTAAATGGAAAAGGATGAAGGTTCATGCTGTGGTTAAAGAGCATTTCGAAGGCACAAATGGAATTTTACTATTGGCCTTATACAATTTAGCCCTTTGAGTTTGTAATTATATACACATGTGGACAAAATTTTTGGTACCTCTGAAATTTTTCCAGAAAATCTAATATTTTTCACAGAAAAGTACTGCATTAACAGATGTCTTGCTCTCCACATGTTTATCCACTTTGTGTGTATTGCAAGAAAACAAAAATAAGAGGGAAAAACAGCAAATTTGACATACTATCACACAAAACCCCAAAAATGGGCTGGACAAAATTATTGGCACCCTTAAGTTAATATTTGGTTGCACACCCTTTGGAAAAAAAACTGAAATCAGTCTCTCCCTATAACCATCAATAATCTTCTTACACCTCTCACTTGGAATTTTGGACCACTCTTCCGTTACAAACTGTTCCAGGTCTCTCATATTGGAAGGGCGCCTTTTCCAGACAGCAATTTTTATAATCTCTCCACTTTTTGAAGTATGTTTGGGTCATTGTCCTGCTGGAAAGACCCAAGATCTCGGGCGCAAACCCAGCTCTCTGACACTGGGCCCTACAGTGCGACACAAAATCCTTTGGTTATCCTCAGATTTCATGATGCCTTGCACATAGTCAAGACACCCAGTGCCAGAGGCAGCAAAACAACCCCAAAACATAATTGAACCTCCAACATGTTTGATTGTAGGTACTGTGTTCTTTTCTCTGTAGGCCTCATTCCAGTAGACTGGTGTGCTTTACCAAAAAGCTCTATCTAGGTCTCATCTGTCCACAAGACATTTTGCCAGAAAGATTTTGGCTTACTCAAAGACATTTTGGCACACTGTAGTTTTGTTTTTTATGTCTCTGTGTCAGCAGTGGGGTCCTCCTGGGTCTCCTGCCATAGCGTTTTTTTTTATTTGACAGATAGTCCACGCTGACACTGATGCACCCTGAGTCTGCAGGACAGACTGAATTTCTTTGGAACTTGTTTGTGGCTGCTTATCCTGGACTATCCTGCGTTGCAACCTTTCATCAATTTGTCTCTTCCGTCCACACCCAGGGAGATTAGCCACAGTGCATTGGGTTGCAAAATTCTTGATAATGTTGTGCACTGTGGAAAAACGCACATCTAGATCTCTGGAGATGGACTTGTAACCTTGAGATTGTTGATATTTTGTCCACAATTTTGATTGTCAGGTCCTCACACAGTTCTCTTTTCCTCTTTCTGTTGTCCTTGCTGAGTGTGGCACACAGAGACACACAATGCAAAAACTAATGAGCTTCATTCCTTTTTATCTGCTTTCAGATTTTTACATTGTCCACATCTGTTACTTGCCCCAGGTGAGTTTAAAGGGGCATCACATGCTTGAAACAATCTTATTTATCTGCAATTTTGAAAGGGTGCCAATCATTTTTTCCAGCCCATTTTAGGAGTTTTGTGTGACATTATGTCAAATTAGCTTTTTTCCTCCTTTTTTCAATACACACAAAGCGAATATACATGGATAGAAAAACATGTGTTAACGCAATACTTTTCTGTGAGAAATGTTTGATTTTCTGGAAAAATTTCAGGGGTACCAACAATTTTGTCCACATGTGTACGTAGCACTGAGAAAATACTTGAAGGCAAAATTAAGCAGTGATTTGGAGTCTTGTAGTGGCCCTTGTTGGGGGCTTCCGGACCCTGGCCATGTCGTAGGCCCACATCTGGTCCAGTCCCTGTCCCTCCAATGCTGCAGCAGGCCAGTCGGGGAATGGGAAACGGCATGCAATCACACGGGCATCATCTCCCAACTCCTTCTGCAGCTTCCTGCCCAGTACCTCCATCTGGGGAGGACCCCATGTATGAAATTACAAAACACAAACAAATACCTGTCCATCACCTATAACTGACAAGCCAAATGGCAAACCTAAAGACTTCCTCAATGAATAGGACAAAATGTAATTACTGTTAAGTATGTTATATACTTGTGAATACAAAATATTTGTATACATAATAAAATACATCTAAAATACTTCTATTACTAATACTACTAATGATATGAGCCATATACTAACAATTATCATCATCATCTTAATCATAATCATCGCCATGTTATGGCTTTCACATACCACTCCTGGTGCCAAGAAAGCTGTCACATTCTTATATCCAGATAGATGTCTGTAGGTTGTGAAATGAAAAAAAATTTATGTTAAAGAATATCTTCAAGGTAGTGGACAGTGGTATGTTTCTGCTGCTTCAACTCTGTACCCAAGCACTCAGGATTGGAAACAATGAAATATACAGATAAGGCATCTGCATGTATGCTGGATAGAAAGTGTACAGAGAGATACCTTCCAGAAGTCGTCAGTCACAAATCTTGCTGTAGTGGTTGGAATTCCCAGCCACCGTGCTTTGACTCTGGCATAGCCTGTCAGAATGGAATTTATTTTAAACCCAGTACATTGGAAACCCATGGAGGCAGCAGCAAACACCTGTACAGACACACTCAATGGAAACAAAGAACAGTCTCATCAGATTTACACTTAAATTCTTTAGTACCTCTACAGAGGTATTAGTTATAGCGTGGTCAGGCAAGGCCCAAAATGTAACAAATCACTACGGGACGACTTTTATTGTGTGGGAAAGTTTGAATGTTCCAAACTTGCTTTCATCCCCCAGCTCACCATCAGCTGCTTCAGAATGAGCACCCCAACCACTCACCTCCGACAGCTGTAGAAACACCCCACCCCACACCCCACCCCCACCCCTCTCACGGTCTACAGGTCATGCTGCTGAAATAGAACATGTAAACATTTTACATGCT
>JBBMFX010000016.1:11831148-11853712 GCA_037832545.1 Rhabdalestes septentrionalis | reverse complement strand
AACCATTTATTAAAAATGTTACAAAAAACCACATGATTTCAAAGGGTGTCCTAATTTTTTCACATGACTGTATCTGTGGAATTATTCTGCAAAATGTCATGATTTTTGTTTCTAAATATACATTAGAAAGTCTGCAAATTGGATCAATGCTGTTTGTCTGCATGTCTGGTTCCCTTTTAGAATTTTCAGTGTTATTCAGTAACTGTTTTGCATTTTTCTGTGTTATACAGAGTGAGCGAATGATGCCGACTGCATACACTTTCCCCTGCAGTTTAAAAGGGTTAACTGTAACAGAACAGTGTTTATATTTTGATGTGATTTTTTGCTTACAAGCAAAGTCTGTTGATGAAATACATAAACCTCCACGGGTCTATGTGGATAACAGACTAATCTGTTTAGTCTAAGCTAACTGGGTTCTGAATGCAATCTGTGTGTCATCTCAGGTCGACTCAGATTAAGACCTACTCTTGGGACAATGCCCAGGTGATCCTGGTTGGAAACAAAAGTGACATGGAGGAGGAGAGGATTGTCTCTGTGGACAGTGGAAGACTGCTGGCAGAGCAACTGGGTGAGAGATGCTGTGTGTGTGTTTGTGTGTGTGTGTGAGAGAGAGAGAGCGAGAGGGAGCGAGAGCGGTGTCTAGGTCTAAAGCAAGAGAAACAGGATGAGAAAGCAACAAAAAAGGAACAGTTTTAGCCCATGTGTGTCAAGCTCATCAGAAGGACAGAAAAATGCCTTCACTAATTTTATATGGCAGATTTAACGGTTCCCTCAAGCTTATGGGGACAATGCTGTTGACACTCTGCTCTACAGACAGGTAGTACATAGTACAAAGTTTGGATAAAAAAAACTGAATGTTAACACATTGGATTCATTAACTGACAGTTGGGGGTGGGCTGGGAACTTTACCATGGTAACAACTGTGGTGGCCAGTGACAATATCACATTGTGAAAGAGAACATCACAATCCACCACAATGTGTTTTTCCAAACATATCCTGGACATACTTAAGACTATGGCTCATTTTCCAATGAATTAAACCTTCTACCTGAAAAAAATTCTAATCGAAATATTGTCAGGTTATGTGTGTTAAAAATAGTTTCATTGCAATATAAGCTGTCACTCACTCCAACTGACAGTGCACAAATCACGTAGATGTTCTCTGTCTACCAGCCGAACAGATGTCCAGAACTTCTCCCTTCCAAAAATGGTTTTATCTGTATATGAAGTTCTAAAGTTTGAAATGTATGATGTTCTGCAGTCCTGTCTGGCAGAGTAACTTTATCTCTGTCTTTTCTTAAAAGGTTTTGGGTTCTTTGAGACGAGTGCCAAGGACAACATCAATGTCAAGCAGACCTTTGAATGTTTGGTGAACCTCATTTGCGATAAAATGGCAGACAGCCTTGAGACCGACCCTGCTGTAACTCAGGGAACACCCACGACTAAACTGAGTGATAACCTGGCGCCTCCTCAGCAGTCCGACTGTAGCTGCTAGCGTCGCCCCTGTAGGCCCTGCTCACGTGTGGCTCCTGTGCTGTTGCCAAGCTCTTGTACTTGAAGAAAAAAATTGCATCACCGAGCCCTAGGCCAAATTGTAGACATGCTAGATGCTGTTTTGACTCTTTCTATATATTAATTACCCAGATTTTCCGTGTGTTTTTAAAGTCAGTCCCCCAGTTTAGACCTCTGAAACCCTTGTGTTTCATCAGCAGACAGCAGGCTACGGTGAAGTTGTGCCAAAAAATCAGTGTCAAATTTAGCTGTTTAATAATGCCAATATGCCACTGTACAGGCCTTATCTTTTGCATTGACGTTTATATATTCCCAGTAGATTTCCCAAACTGTGCAATATACCTGTCTGTGTCCTTTTAGAGAAGAAGCCATAAGCTGAAATCAGCTGTATTTATTCCCATGTGTCTCAGGGGAATTAAATCTGTGTGTATTGCTCTTTCTACCTGATTTATATGTATATAACTGTTAGGCCTTTATTTACTTCAGTATGACCTATTTTTTGCATTTGCTGACTAGTTGACTTATTTAATGTTTGCCCCAATATGTATTATTATTGGAAAAGATAAATAAATGTGGCCTTTTGACCAGTTAAGGTTTGGCTAAGTTGAATTATTTACATTTTCTGAGTTTTGGTCATTTTGTTAAAGGTAGCTAAAAAATAATTATTTTTCTAGATTAGGACTGTCATCTTTTTGATTGTATTAGTAGTTAAAGACACTGGTGGTTAGTTTGACAGTCAGAAAATGTATAATAGCAATATACAAAAACATAATTTTTTAATAATATACAATATATAATAGCAAATGTCACATTTAATATGGAACTAAATTCATATCCAACATTCCTGATCATTTACTGGTGTTCCCTTTTCAGTTGTTTGCTAAAGACATTTGAACACTAATAGCTCCCATTTGAGGAGAAGGTGGAGGCTGATGTACTTCAATTAAGACATGTTTAGAAATGTAGCTTTTTCAGTGTTGGAAATGTGTTCCTTTTCCGTTTAAGCAAGAAACATGAAATCAGAGAAATAATAAGAGGCATAGAGGTGGTCAGAGTCAACCCATGCTTTTGTTTATTCTGGTGCATATAAAATGTTTATTTGATTTTATCTTTTTTACCTTTTCTTACAGAAGTTATTTCTACAGTTCTATCCAATAGACTGCCATAAATAAGGAATCCATTAAACAACTACATTGTCTTGTGAAACCTCTAGACAAGTTGGCATTCAAGTCACATAACAAAAAATAGTTATCCCTAAATAATTCTTCTGATGATGTAAAAAGATGACAAAAAAGGAAACGAGCCACTGATTTGATCCATTTAGGGCAATAAGAATCTACAGTATATGTGTCGAAAATCGTCTCCACCATAGGATTGGAGCTTATAAAGACATTCCATCCGTTTACCCAAAACTCAAAATTGCTTAATGTCCCCAATGGAAAAGCATTTTCTTTTTTTTTCCATTTTGCATGTTACATACATGGCCTGTAAAGATCGTGTAGGTTTGTGGTGTTCCAGCATGATTCACCTGCTGCATTTAGACATGCAGTCAAACTCCATCTTTCCTTAGAATCTAAACACAAAACATCTCACGCAGAGCTCGATCTCTTCAGTGCTGCTTTGGCCCACATTCATATATCGCATATTTCTACAGCTCAGCACATAATCTCGTCGACAGCTTGCATCAATGCGCCAATCGGATCAGGTTAAAACAAGAAAGACCTATTTGGAGCATTACAGTTCGCCGTCTATCACCTTCAGGCACTAAACCATCCCTCCACACACACACCCAACACCGCTATACTGGCCTAATTCATCTTCTACCATCAGGTCTACAACTTGCATCTACACATATGGTCTGTTTTTAACTGGAATACATATCCCTTACAATTACAGAGGGAAAAAAACAAACAAAAAAAAAACACACCAAGGTCAATGTCCAGCCAGTAGTTTTTTTTTTCTAGTGCAGCAAGAAGATAAAAAACTCAAATGAAAAAGGTTCTTTAAGGCACAACCCTCAGGCCAAGGGACTGCTGTTCTCTTCAAAGAAAGAAAATAAAATGACCATCGTTTGGAATTTCTCTACCTTTCCACACAAAAACAATCTCTAAGGAGATGCTTTATAAATGGGTTCTTTAGATACTGAATAAGAGTAATAAAACATTCTCTCAATAAGAGTTCCATAATACAGCAACACCATCACCATTAGGGATGATATAATCATTTACATCATGGTAAGAACAACAATATGTACTGTACAGCACAATAAATACATGTTTTGTAAACAGAGAGAAATGAGGAATCGCTAAAAGTAAGGTAACTGGGTGAAAGAACGTAAAGGAGCCAAAATGTAATGAGCCATCACAAAAAAAAGAGACAGAAAAAAAAAGAAAAGGCAGGGATTCCATACATCATTTTATACATTTGATTACATATAAGTACTGCATACATAATCAAATTATGCTTAGGTATGCTCACTCATAAGCCTGCAATTCTGATGCTACGGTTTGACTAAATCATTCAATATGCTACAAGCACATCAAAGAGACCTAGACAAAATAAAATAAAATAATAAATAATATAGTAATGAAAAAAGGAAACAAAACCCACCCCAGTTTTGACAGGTATACTGGTGCAGCAGGTGACTTGGCAGAGATGTGTAAATACTGCTCAAATCCAAATGAGTGCAAAAGTTTGGCAAAGTTTAGATGAAAAAAACAAAACAAAACAAATTCTGCAGTAAAATTACAGTAGATATAGCATGTGGCCTGGCAGACCCTTAATGAGGCTTCACCTTAGCGATGATTGTCCCACAAGCATTTTTAAACAAGCTAACCAAATAAAGAGACATTGAGACTCCTGAATGCACACATAAACAGCCTATTCTTGTACAACCAGCTACGGACACACTTTCTCATTAATTTGTGCTGACATGTCTTGTCTGAATTACACAAAAAGAAAGTCGGAAGCTGGATGTATGAGTCTACCTGTACATATGGGCACTGTCTTGGCACCAATGATTTCAAAATCATGTAAAAGAGCCTGCAAAAATATCAAGAAAAGAGTCTGTGATGAGCTGTCATTTTGTTTATGAGTACTTCAAAGTTTTACATCACTGTAGGACTGGAGATGCAGGAAGATCCTTTTCATCCACTGCAAAATCTGAGTTCACATTTTTTTTGCCAGGCAACAAAATCATTAAGGCTGGTTTAAGAAATGTTGGGAAAAGGATCATTAAAAACTTTTTTTAATTGTCGAAACAAAGGGTAGGGTCAAACTAAAAGAAAAAAAGGGGAAAAAAACCTGCACCACACAGATCACTCTTTCTATTAAGAGTATTCTGTGTTCTTATTAAGATGTTCTACTTACGCCATGTGTCACTAACGCAGAAAACTCTTTGGCAGTTTTTTTTCAGTTTGCTTGTGCCATAAGTCATTTCTATTCACTTTGGTTATGAGTCCATCTACACTATGCGCTGCATGATTCAGACACTCAAATAGATTTAATCACAGAACACATAAAGCATTTCTTAGACTTCAAGGAAGAAATAACCTTCAAAGCTTGTGGTGAACTACCAGCTGCAGGTGTCTCCATGCAATGAAACTTCCATCAAATCAAATGTTGTGAGAACACAAATGGTTTGATGGTGCAGTTTCTTATTTTTTGTTTGATTTGTTTTTTCTTTTGCAAGCCAACCTGCAGACTCTGTTAATCGCTCTTTCAAATACTGTCTTAGTTAAAAAATAAAGAAACATCCACATTCGACAGTACTCAGAAAATGAAAGACAAATGCAATTTCTTTTGTCTGTCTCTTCTGAGTGAGTGAATGGGTGAGTGAGTGGAAAAGACTTTCCTGAGTGCAAAAATGGTTCATACGGCACTATTCATAACTAAATGTAAAAAAATAAAGAAGAAAAAATAGTGATGATAAGGAAAGTGAATACACATTTTTCTGGACAAGGAGGTACAGTACATAACAGGGAGCAAAAATGAAAAACAGAAAAATATGAAAAAACCCTACAGCTTAACCATAAATAAGTGGCTCTCATCTCTAGTATAAAAAGAAGTCCAGGTGCTATCTCATACTGTGTTACGTGTTGGCAGTGTCCTGCTCTTCTTCCTCCTCCTCCTCCTCCTCCTCCTCCTCCTCTTCTTCCTCATCCTCTTCCTCTTCCTCTTCTTCTTCCTCCTCCTCTTCTAAAACGCAGGGTTCTGATATCTCTCCCTCTTCCTCCTCCCTCTGTTCGTCCCCCACCTCCTCCCCTTCTGCCACCTGTTCATCAAGAGGGATCTCAGTACACTCAGAGTCCTGTGTGCAAAGGGTTTTAGAGTCACTGCAGCTGTTTTCCTCCTCCTCCTCTTCCTCCTCTTCTGCAGGGCTGCCGCTGTCCTTCTCGGTGTCTGACTCACCGTCCTCTTCCAGCGTCAGCTCGAACTGGAACTTGTCTTGGCCCGCGGTGCGGCGGCCCTCTGTGCTGGTGTCCAGGGCGGGTGAAGGGCTCTGGGGGATGGTACTCTGGTACCACTCCCTGTTGTCCTCCAGTGTGTCCAGGATGTCCTGGGCATCTGGGTGCACCAGGTCTGCCCACGTTTCCCACAGAGGGTGGACGATATAGTCAATGAAGCCCACCTATTTTGTGATTCAAGAAGGGAGAGAGGCTTAATGGGATTGTGCCATATTAAACAGCTGCAAACATAGATCATTGCAACAATCAATAATAACTGTATATATATTATTTTTGAAATTGCAATTAATAATATCTATAATTATATTCAATAATTGTAGTTTTTGGGCAAAATAATGTATGCTGATTTAGGCCAATTTGTGTATTTAATTAAAATACTGAACTGTATTAAAATAATCAAAGTAAATAATTGAAGATTTCTTGTTGCCCATTTTAAGGAACTAAGAGAATTTCTATGCAGACAACACATATATTCAACTACTCAGGTTTTATGATCCATTTACTGTACCTTTCACAAGGATGCATAATAAATAAAACAGGCCAAAATAAAGCAGGCTACCGTAGAACAGTTTACTGTGCCAAATACAGACTATTGTTTTATTCTTTGATTTACTTTGAAACAGTACACATCCATTCATCCACCTACTAAGTCAAAGCAGGCTTACCTGGGATTTCTCCACTGAAGCGTTGTGTTTGTCACACATGGGGCTGATTTCCATGCCCCTCTCCCTCTCCCGGTCACCCTGGCTGAAGAACTCCTCCATGATTCGGTCCGTCCACTGGCGGTACAGTTGCAGGGGCTTGGTGGGGTTACTGAGGTCGGCACAGTGCACCATGTTTTGTAGCACCTGAGACAACGAATAACACAAATGCCTGATGTCTAAAGCACCGCTGGGATTATGGTTCACATGACAAAATATTCTGCATTACTGACTGAATATGCCTTCTATCATGATTTCTTTGCTGACAAACTGATGGTAACATTTGATGACAAATGTTGTGAATATTGCATATATTTGGTGAATGACTAACCTGTATTCTGTCAGAATAATTGTCCAACAGTAGAACTCCAGAGCTGGTCACTTTTTTGGTCTCCACCATTGTTTTCAAATCTGCCAGCAAATTCATGTGTTTTGACATGTCTGTAGCCAAAACCTGCACAGAATTTTAGAATAGAATATTTTAGAATCCACATAAACATAAAATACTTTCAAGATCTGACTTCTGAAGTTTGTTTATTTGGGTTGAACTACTTTCAGTTTCTGGCCAGAAAGCACAGCTGGTTGCATGTTTTTGGTTGGCAGATTATTCTTAGCCTAGCAGTGACACTGAGGTGTCTCTCTAGCATACATCCATTAATATTCCATATCAGAGTATGCGCAGTGCTGAGAATGATCAAACCCCAGTCATTCATGCTCACTGGAGGTCTGGTGAGGATCTTGGCCTTTGATGGTCAGGGAAAAGGGGGCTAATATGATGTAGAGAAAATCATGGATTACACTCTGTAATTGTACACTACCTAGATGTGCATGTGTATTAAACCATACTTAGATCAGATCTCAATATAAACAGGTGATTGCAAACATAAAAACATAAAAAGAGATTGTTTCGCTTGCTGTATGTCAGCAACTGAAGTTAATGGCGGGCCCCCAAGCCAGTACCTCCAAGCCTCCAGGGCCAAGAGTACCCAATCTCCCACATAGTAGTTTCCCTTGGCAGGTGAAAGGTAGTGCAAATAGAAAGTACATGGATGATGTTTGCCATCCAACCAGGAGCACAGTGAGAGTACCATTCCTACACCCACACTGGAGGTGTCAACCTCAACTACGGAGAGGAGATCTGGGTTTGGGAGTTGCAGCATAGGGATGGTGGTTAGCTGCCACTCTAGATTTACAAAGGCCGCCTGGGCCTCATATGTCCACTCAAACTGCCCCAGGGGGCAGCACTTTTACGGTACACAAATTCTGCATAAGGGGCTGAAATGGCACAAGACAATTCAACCACCACCTGAACATTGGAAGAGTCTACGCCCAGTCAGCCCTTGGATGCCTTAAACCCCAGGAGGGTCACCGACTGAGCATGGGTGGGGATTCAAAATCAGGTAGAAGAAGTGGAGGAAATGATAATGGGAAATAACTGCCATGGAAAGTCTGGCAAAGATTTAATCAAACAGAAAGATAAATGTAAATGACAGACATGTTTGCCTAACTGATAGCCTACTGTGCACATATTTGTATATATGAACACCCATGTTCTAAAAGAGAGAGGTACACCTGGGGGTTTTCAGCACGAGGTAAGGGAGCACCCAAACACCGAAGGCAGAGGAAAGGTTAAGAAGCTCCAATAGAAAAAATATGGACCTTAACCAAACACAAACACTGTGTTCAATGGGTGTTAACTGGTGCATATTGCGACCTGCAGCACCAGTTCTGGGCCTCCCACTAGAGGCTGACAAATGGCTCATGAGGAAACTATTTTTACATTCCACATGGTAAAGCTCCTCATATGATGACAGTGTATGCCTTTTATTACTGCTGCTGTTATTACTGCTTCTGATCTAAAATGTGGCTGGTTATGGAGGCCCACAGAAGTGGGTAAGCCTTTATTGTTGTGTTGCAGTCATTCTTGCTGCCTACAGTTTGCAGAACTGAAACCATTAATGAATCAATTAATCAGATTGAAATGCTAAATTTAGTACTATATTTGGTGCAGTTGTATTGAATTACATTAAGATTTACAATGAAATACAGTAGTTAAAATTCCATCAATGATGGCATGCAGTTCATATAAAATTAAATCGTGTGGAACTCACAATGTCAATAACCATCTTGCGCAGTGACTGTCTCTGTTTCTTGGTCAGGTTCTGGAAGATGTCACAGTTTTCCTCCTGCAGCAGCTTAAAGCCTACAGCCAGGTGATGGTTCTCCAACACAGACGAGTCATTATACATAAGAGCCAGCTCAGAATCTGATATAGAGAAAGAGAGACACATAACAATTACATTTATATGTTCTCTATATATTTAAATTACTTTTGTTTAATAATTATAATCACCATACAATCTCGCTTTTACAATGATTTCAATTTTGGCTTAAACGTTTTTTTATACAAATGTCTGTGCCAAAACTTCACGCAGTGCTAAAGTTATACAGTGCTTCAGTCCAGACAGCTTGTTGAAGGAAAACTTATACTGGGCAGCATGTGAACATTCAGCTCTGAAAGTTGATGTGTTGAAAGCAGGGAAATGGGCATGTCTGATGATCTGAGTGACTTTGACAGGCACCAGACTGTGATGGCTAGTGACTGGGTCAGATCATCTCCAAAATGAAAGGTCTTGTGGGATTTTCCTTGTATATAGTGTTTAGTACCTACCAAGTAGTCCAAGGAACCAATGACAGGGACATAGGTGCCCAAAGCTCACTTATGCGCATGTAAAGCAAAGGCTAGTGTGCCTGGTCGTACCCCACAGAAGAGCTGCTGCATAAACAGCTGAAAATTAACATGGGTTATGACAGAAAGGTGTCAGAGCACATAGTGCATCACAGCTTGCTGTGTGTTAGGCTGCGTAGTTAAGTGTGCTGACAGCTATCCACCACCAAAAGTGCCAAAAATAGACACTTAAGCACCAATATTGAACGATTGAGCATTAAAAAAAAGTTGCCAGACACGAAAAGTCTTTATTTTTTTGCACACTAGGTGGACAGCTGTGTGCTTGTGCGGTGTCTACCTGGGGAAGAGAAGTCACCCAGATGCGCTACAGGAAGAAGGCAAGCTAGCAAAGGCAGTGTGATGCTCTGAGTAACATTCTGCTGGGAGACCCTGGGTCCTGGCATTTCTGGGGAACTTAATTTTGCCACCTACAAAGACACACTGCTGACGAAGTACAACCTTTTTGTGGCTATGGTATTCCTTAATGATTTCTTTCAGCAGGATAATGTAACTTGACAAACAGCAAAAGGTGCCCAGGAATGGTTTGAGGAACATGACAAAGGATTTAGGATGTTGACTTGGCTTTCAAATGTTCCAGATCTCAATCTTACTGAACTTCTGTGGGATGTGTTGGATAAACTGAACCGATGCATGGAGGCTTCATTTTCAAAGGATCTTTTGTTAATGTCTTGGTGCCAGATACCACAGTATATATTCAGAGGTCTTGTGAGTCCATGCTTAGACTGGTTACAGCTGTTTTGTTGACTCGAGGAGGACATAATAATGCAGATGATTTTAATATTATGGCTGATCGGTGTTTATCACTGTTCATGCCCAGAGAACCAGTGTGCTCAGTTAGGAACAGAGGACAGTAATCACATATGAACTCGTCTTCAGTGAATTCATCAATGTCCAAAAGCACATGTATGTGACAGACATGTAACACCTCCTTAACTAAGCATTGATTGCTGTCTTGGGTTATATAACATTTCAGGAGATTATTGTTGCTGAAAACTATTGCCCGGAGGCCATAAAAAGCAGAGAACATTGCACAAAGGGGCAAATTTAGAACATGTATTGTAAGAGTGGCACTCTAGATTTATTTTGGGGTGAGAACCACAGACACAAATAGATTTTGGGTTGTGGTGACATTATATCGACAAATAAGCAAGTTCTCATTCTGTCAGCTAGATGTGCCACGAGGCTGAGAGAGGAGCACAGGAGACTCACTAGTGTTAATGAGGAACTGGTTGGAGACGCCAGGATGATCGACATCATGTATCGCACTGGCAAATATGGCAGCAAGGATCTCTAGATCTGTAAAAACAGCCTATTAAAGAGAAAATGGTAGAGAAAAAACATGTTTAAATAGTTTGTCTAGTTACATCCAAAGCTTACATGAATTACACACATGCAATACATGATATGTAAGCGTCTTTAAACTGTAAAGCAAATAAAAATAATAACCGATCAGCAGTATGACTTATCTAAATTAATTGATTACACTGGTACTCAATTTTACATTTAGGATTCAGAAACTTCATCTTTTTCTCAAGCCACAAAATCTGTAGTTACACATTTCAGACAAATATCACAACCATTATTATATGGAATATGTTTTTTTTTTAATCAGTGGAATATGGCATCGAAAAATTTGGCTTCAAGGTCACCTCACTACCCAGCTGATGAAAATAACAAAGCCAAGATGCCAGAAAAATCACACATTAAATTACTGGACAACAAGGTGAATGTGTGATCTTAAATGTCATATAATGCCAAATAAAATAAGTAACCAAGACTAAAAGCCAGAAGATTAAAAATTAAAACAATATTACAGAGCTTCTGAAAGCGGATAACTCTGCTAGAGGCAAAGTAAACCTTTATGGACTTTTGGATAGGGATCGTACCTCGAGAGCAGGGCTGGATAGCAGCACATGAGTGGACTGAGTGACATCGGCAGCATGGATGTTGTTGTGATAAGCAACATCACTATGGTAATGGTCCTCTAAAGTCATTAGATACGTTATGAAGGTATCAAGTGGAATTTTGAATGTTTTTAATAAGTCTCTCTCCTGTTGAAGAAAAACAAATACATGAATATAATTTCTATAATTGACTGGAGCATTATTTAGAGTAAAAGCTATCTGCACTATGAATTTCACCCAAACAATGCCTAGGAAATGTACCTGGAAAATTGTGTACATCATTACTGTTAAAGGTCTGTTGCCAGAAAATTCTGTGACTTTGAAAACATTAAGGCCCCATTTGTTCACATCTTCAAGCTCCTGAAATGACAAAAACATGATGTTTTAACCCATACATATAACCACTGTAATAAAGAGTGTTGCAGAAAACAGAAAGAACACACACGCAAAAGTCGAACTTCATCAAATGCTCCCAATTTAGTACAAGTGTTTTAATACCATGTCTCTTTTAGCACCCAAAAATTCATTTAAACACTTCCCAACATAAAACACTTCCCAAATATAAAACAAGGTTTTTATGAAAGAAAAGTGTGTGACTCCTATATGAGAAATGAATTCAGACTTTAAATGAGTTGCACACAGCACACTGTTCAACCCATGACAGTATTAACGAATAGGAATGATACTGGATTTAGCAAAATGGACGGATTACTCAAAAGTTGGCAACCTGCACGACATCACTGGTCTACAATATTGCTCATATCTCTCCAGTGACCACACACACACACACAATCACCTTGGCCAGCGCTTCCTCTGTGTCAGTCTTGACTCCAAAGCGGGGGATATTGGAGTTGGAGAGGCTGGAGCTATGTGTGAGCTTCTTCACACCGCTAATTTGGGACATTGGCCTCTTTTTCTTCTCCTTGTCCTTCTGCATCGGTGGAGATGGCATCTCCACCTCATGCTGTTTGTCTGTTCACACACACACACACACACACACACACACACACACACACACACACAGACACAGATCCAGACACAGACACACAAAACACACACACACACACACACACACACACACACAAACACACAGACACACTCCTTGTATGATCATATGATGATGAAACGAAGCGATGTTGAACAGCACTGTCAGTCAAACCATGCTTATTCTAGCACTAATAACTAAGCACAGGGTGGTTGCCTAAAGTTTCATGGGAATTTCTTCCATAAAATTAGACTAGATATTACCAGGTTAAATAACTGTACTTAATTTAGGTAATGACACTTTTAAAGGGGAATTTGCACACAATGTTGTTGTTCTTAAAGCACAATGACAAAGATTCCTATTTATATTGCCGTATTTCTTCATTTATTCCGCATATTTCAATAATTAACTAAGTTTATAATGGTTTGACATATAATAATAAATGAGTCGTAGCAGTGGTGACTGGAACCAAACGTCTGAAGACTTCAATGCCTCTAAAAACCGCCCCAGAGGCAGTTAGGTCATGATTTGGTTATTTATGCTGCCTGAAGGCCGAGACAAAGTTTTCCTATAATTTTGAAATAAGTTGATGAACAAAAACATATTTTTTTAATGACTTTGAAAAACAAATGTTTGGGACTCTTCTCACTACTTACCTAAGAACGTGTTGGAGATGTACTCAGACACCTGGTTTCCAGAGCGGCTCATCTCAGACAGGTGGGTCAGCTCTCTGTTCAACATCCTCTTAAACTAAAAAGACAAATACACGCAATTAAAGCCTGGAGCATATAAGCGTTTTTGAAACCACTTAACATCATTTAGGGGCACCTGACAGATGAGAAAACATTTTAATTGCTGTTTATTAAAACATCAGGTGTAAACTGTCAACTATGAGACAATAATCGAAGCTGATGATAATTTTTAATTATGGTTAATTAATTAGTTTGTTTAATTATTAGACCATTTATAATGTACTAATAATAAAGACCAAAGCAAAGTTCGAAACGACAACGTCTTTTTCTTTCATTCTCACGAGTGTGTTGTCTGTGTATGGCTCCAGATTGTCTGGAAACTCAAGGCTAAGTCCTCCAGAAACACAGAATCACTCACTATCTCAGGCTCTGAAAACCAGGTCACAATGACCTGCCCAGTCAGAAGGCAGGAGCCACCAGAGGAAAAATGGGAACAAATGCAAGACTATATGAACAGATGAGCAGGAATGCAGTGTAGAAATACACAGCATAGGTGTTTGGTGTAGTGGAGCAAGAATTTTTAAACAAATTACATTTAAGTAAATACATACCATGTCCACACCAGCATAAACAGTAACCCAGTTAGAAAGGTTTGCGGTGAGCATTTTTTTTAGCCATGTGTGGGAAGTGAGATGTAGAAATGGCAGCACAATGAAGACCAATGCGGAGGTGAAGAATAGCACTTGGCTGCAAATTTAGAGCCATTATCCAAAGAACAACAGCAACTGCTGCAAAGCTAATGAAAAGGATACCCATGTCTCTCCAGTCATAATAATCAGTTACAATCAATAGATCTATCAACTCAATTGATTTATCCATGCATGCACCTCTCTGTCCCTAGCTCTCCATGTTTATTTACTCATTTACCTGGCTTTGTCTGTATAGCCTTCTGTTGATCTACCATGCATAAGTGCACAGATTTAAAACAATGGAGTTGTACTCTTGCCCAGCATTATCTAACAGTGCGTCTCTGAATAAATTGCTTACCTTTATATATCCCCAAGAAACTGTTAGCAAGTAATTTGCCTCAGGCATTTTGAAAATCAAGCGAGTCAGGATAAAAATATACAATAGATAAAAAATCGAAAGGCAGCAGATACAAAAAAAGGTGTCAGAACTTCAGCATGCAGCAATTGAAGTATCCGTCAGAGTTGGACCTCCCACTGATATCAACATCACAATGAACTAGACCATAAAGTCAGTCCAGAAATTCCTCCAAATGTTCCGATGAATTGACGACCAAGGCATGCTCCGTTGTTACGCGTCCAGAATCCATCTAGGTGTGCGAGAGAGCGTCTATTCAAGTGCACAGCGAATGGATTGCATCGTGCCTGCTTGTGCTTGGGGGGCAGAGAATACGGAGTTAACCAATTCCTAACAAGGCTCAGTTTCACGCAGTCTTTCAGGTGAAGCTCTGACTGCAGTCTCTGTCTGGCCAAGCCCTGCCAATCACACACCTGCTGGGATCAGTTTGAGCGCTGATTCCTGGACCAGGCTCATATGTAAAGTGTCTAGGAGGGCTCTCGCTCTCCAACTCCTCCCACTCTTCTGGAGCATTGCAGCTGCATTGGTCTCTGTATGTTGTTTCGATGAATGTGCCTCAGAAACAACACACACAGTAAATCCCATGATACCTCTTTAAAACCAAATGAGCAAATAATTCTGTACACTGGAGGCAACATAATTATTTGATGCAAGCATGTGAATGTGTGTGTGTGTGTGTGTCATTCACACTGAGGTAATCTGCATGACATGATTGCTTAAAGTAGGCATTGTCTCATCGTGGGTCATAAAATATGCAGCAAGAAAGAAGATTCACAAGCCCCTCTGGTGAGAAGAGTCAGTGGAGAGCATATGTCAGATGTTAAAATGACATTTAGTTCTGGGCGAGATGAACAATAAAAACCTAATAAAAGCCGAAAATGTATTGCACTGAACACTGAATAGCTAGATTATTACATTTATGGCTTCGTGATATCACAAAAACATTGAATTCTGTTTTCCAATTCAGCTTCCATATATGGGCTATATGGACATGGGGATCGAATAATACATTTTAAACCTTAACAGTGTTAACATTTCGCATCAACTCTTCCAAGAATTTTCCAAGGAAAATTCTGATTTCCATAAGGACTTCCATAAGATGCATTTTAATGATCTGAATAGTTTTTATCTGTTTTCCTAAATTTGACTAGCACAAATGACTTCTACTGTTTTTCTCTTTTTGGTCTTTTGTTTTTAGTGTTTTACTTCATTCAGCATCACAAGTGATGGAAAATGTCATATATGGAGGAAAGAATATCTTATTAATAAGTCTATATTATATTGATAGTCTAATATCTAACTAACAAGTGACCATGAGTAAAAATCTTCAGGTTATTAGGTTTGAGGTGACTGCTTCTTAAAATAGTGTGGAAGGATCTAAGGGCATTTTATGAGAGAGAGTAAATGAAGGCGGCTGAGCAGAGCCACTGGAGCCCACACAACACAAACTGGGATTGTTTCACACTTTTACTCCCTCAGAGACAGCAGCAGGATACTGCCTAATTTGCAGCTTTACTGAAGCAGATGAGCCAGCCGTAATCGGGTTGCGTGGGCCCATGCGGACAGGGGTGTGTGTCTTTCTATTGCTGGTACATCCAGAAGGTGTTAACACGCCTGCCCTTGGTGGTAAGAGGAAAAAAATAAGAAGAGGTCACACATTTTTTTTGCTGTGATTTCACAGTAAATGTGTTTTTTCTTCTTTTTTTCCTCCAGACCAGGACGTAAATAGCATCTCCATTCTGAATGTGCGGCATCAGTCAAAAAATAGACCTCACAGAGCACAAGAGTTTCTGATGCTGACTAATTCATCCTGGTTATTACAGTTATCACAGGCTGACTCCATCTCTTATGGATCGGGGCTGTTCAAACTAAAAGGATCAATTGCACATCAATTGACTTGCCAATAAAAATAGTTTGTCTCTTTTAATGCTGTAACCAGTGCACTTTATTATATCTTCTGTGTTCTGAGAAAGTGTCTATATTACAAAAACTGTATTTTTCCATAAGGTCAAAGTACAGTTTTTCTCATGGACAAGGAGCAAAAACAGATTTGAAAAAAGTTATTGTTTTGCAACTTTAGTGCCACCAACATATTTGCCAACATTTTATACTTAATTTGTAGGAAGCATTTCAAATTAGGCTTGTTTTCTGAATAAAACAATACAGAACAGCCATTAAGGAATGAGCTTATTTACCTATATTGGTCTTAAAGACATGGTAACACAAACAGCCTGTTGTACTTTAGGAAACAAAGAGAAGTTTGAAAATGACAATCAATGTGAATTATACTACAGAAAAGTAATTTTTTTTTAACTTTAATGTTATTTTTGTTTAAATTGTGTTGTTTGTTAGTAAGGTTACATCACTGAATAAATGGACTACTAAGCACTTATTAGAAGGCTAAAATATACACAATTACACTGAATTTAAAGGCATTCCCAAGGAACTGTTTTACACTGATAATTTTAAATGAAATGTATTCAGAGACACAGCAGGGGAGTTTAATCTCATCACTCCTGTATTTAAGGTGGAATGGCAGGGTTACAAAATCCCCAACTTCAGCCTTGTTGTGTTTTGAGACAATAATCTAAATAGTTGTAGTATCATGTCCATTTTAGCAGCAACAGCTGCGCAAAAAAAGTGTAAAACTAATACATTTTAAATAACATGAATTCAGAGACATGACAGGGCAGAGTGTAATTAACCACTTTTGTATTTAAAGTGGACCGACCGAGATGCCCAGGTTTAGCTTCGTCGTGTTTTGAGAGATTGAGAGAGGGGTCAAAACAGTCAACAAAATACAGAAAATAGCCCCTAAAAGAACCCAAAGAGGTTCGCTTTTGGGTTGTCTGCTGTAAATTTGTTGCGTTTTTGGAAAAGATCATTGAGCGTCCGCTACAAACGCATTGGGTATTACACAGCATCGAGTTTCAGGTCCTGTGCGAGTTGTGAAGTGGAATATAGAGATCAGGGCTGTCCGACCGATATCAGATTTACAGCTATATCAGAACCCAACACCGATATCTTATCGGATCGGGACCATCTCAAAAAACAACTTTTTATATTAAGAATTTATTAATCCAGTTATATAATTCATGAATGATCCTATTCTTTATGAGTAAACTTAAGTGGTAGCAGTGCAAGATGAAGTGTCCTTAAGAGAGTTTAGGCCTTGTCCTGGTGGATTGACAGTTTTCAGATGCTGATCAAGGATCAGTTAGTGTGATACATTTATTTTTTTGCATCACTGTCACCTTTTTTGAGACACTGTTAGGTTACGGGTGTCTAGAAACATAAGCACATGGTAGAATCATGTGTTGAGCCTGACCTGACCTGAATCCAGCCAAATTCTATCCAAAAATAAACAAATGAAAACAGTCCAAACCAGTCCATTTTCATCCAACTTGCTGAATATATATTGATAGCCTGGCACTTGTAAATATGCAGCAACAATAACAGACAAAATATAAAACAATGTTAAATAAAAATGCTATAAAAATAATCAGCTATTCAAATAATGTAAAACAATGTCATTCTCATTAACGTTAACTGTGCTTGATTTTAAACATATTAAAACAGTACAAGTATTAATAACATTAAAAATAATAATAAAAAAACTTGGGTCTCCTAAAGCTGTTTCGGATGTTGTAGCCCACGACTGCTGGTGGGATTCAGCAACAAAGCAAATGCACAGGCCTTGTTTGTTACCATGGATACCTGGGTGGGGGGGGGCAACTGAGGAAGAATCAACAAGATGTGAACATTTGATGCTTTTACACTAATAGCCAATCACTTCTATACAATCCTTAGCCTCATGTGTGCACCAGTAGTGTCGTGGTTGGCGCGTGTAATCGTGCGTGGTGTTGTGGCGTAGCTGACTGGCTGAGGCCGATTAGCATGCTGCATGTGTGCCAGGGCCTTGAAGACGAGTGTGAGCATGCTCAGTGCAGAGCAGTGTGACGATTTTTCCCTGCCGTTGTTGCAAACACTTGAAGAATGACCAGCTCACGGAAATGAGAGAATCTCTGCAAAGAATTTTGCAAATATGGAAAACGTGTCCTCAGAAAAGTGGCATTAAAAAAATGCAGTCTCTTCTAGAGGATTCTGATGCTGTGTGATGGCGCATGTGAACAGCAATGCAATGCATGGAAAATGTGTCATTAGGTTCTCAATGCATGAGCAAGATCACAGATCAGGCACAGGTCAATATAATATATAATGTCAGAGAATGTGTGATGAAATGTTGAATACACTGAAATTGTTAGCTGCTTAAAAATCCTTTTCAGGAATATGAAACACTGAGGCCTATCGGACCGTGGGCAATAGGGAGTTCACAATTAGTACAGCACCTGCCCTAAGAATCTGACACAAAGCATAGCCCTAAGCACCAACAGAGACCTCAAGGCAGCTCTTCAGTAACCTCAGAAGGACCACAGTGGGAATGTCACCTTAACTGCAGCCAATCAACACTGACTCAAGAAAAGCAAAGTGAAAAATAAAAAGTGTCACTCTTACCTTGTTGGATGCCATCTCGCTGACCGAGTGTCTGGTCTGGAGTGTCTCCAGCTGGTCCAGACACCAGTCCAGCTCTTCCAGGGTCTCGGTGGCCAGTTTCTGGTAGGCCTCCTCTGTGGGGAGAGAGGGCAGCGAGGGGTCAGCTTTAAGGCGCTTCAGTGGACTAGCTGAGGCCCCCAGCAGAGAGCCCAAACTGCCATAGACTGCCATGTTGAGGTGACCCGACTGAACGCATGTGTGGTTCTTCATGCTGTGCTAAGACCCTCCACGGTGAACTGTGACAGGCTCCAAAAGCGAGCCGGAAAAATCCCCAAGGAAAAAGCAGTGGAAAGCACAAAAATCGTGAACAAGTTTCAGACTGAGCACCAACGAATGGCAGCCCCACTATGTTAAAGTAAAGCTATGGGCCGTAGATAGAATCCAATGAGGGGACGAGAACAGTATATCCCTAAACAAAACATACAGAGGGGCCACACACGCAGGGTGACAGAAGCACACACATACACACACGCGCACACACACACACACACACATACACACACACATACACACACACACACACACAGTATCACAGAGCCTTATCCAGCGATCTAAGATCCAGCGTGCTGTTAAGCCGAGAGAGATAGTTCCAGTGCTGGAGCAGGGTAAGTAGTGGTGGTGCTGTGGGCAGGCCCATCTCTGCCCAGTTTCACATCCAGAGGTTTGTGCTGAAGAGGATTCCTTGCTTCACATCTGGTTCAAAACAACAGCTACAGGCATCATGTTCAAGGCAGTACACACGCGCCTGCACATACGGCATATGGGGGGATGACGCCAACAGATGACTGGGCTCTCCCCTGTCTCTGGTGTTCCAGCAGCCAGCAGTAATGAAGGATGAAGAGTCACACATACACACACAAACACACACACACACACACACACACACACACACACACACACACACACACAATCAAAGAGAACAAGCGCTCTAAGCTGCGTGTGTGTGATCTTTCTGGATGTCCAGGGTGCGCAAGGGGTGAGTGTGGCGGGTTGCTGGCCGAACGTGAGCCGAGCTTCCCCCTGAAACCGAAGCCTGAAGGCTGCCAGCGCTGCGCCGTGGAAAGGGAGAGAGTGAGCTGCAGTCAAATCACGGGCTGGAACATCACGGCACAGGAATCAGTAACACAGAGGTAACTGGAATGTAAGCACTGTCTGTCGTTCAAAAGACTATGCATCCATTTGTTCAGTACAAACTGACTTGTGTGCCATTTTGATCCATAGTTCTTTTTTAGAGTATTTTAAATGATTGTACTGTACCTGAATATGTGCCTAAGGGGTTATACTGTGGTTCTGTAAATTTCTCAGTACTGGAGCAATGTGCTGTATTGAATTAATTCACATATACACAACATTTCCATAAAAAAAAAAAATACTGTATTCAAAAATAAATATTTTTAGGATCTATTTATTCAGGATCCTTTCGCTGCCTCTTTCTTAGACTATGTTCAAACATTTTTATCTGAAATTTCTTGAAGGTGATGTGATTTACCATAAGTGACATGCATTATTTCTGTAGCTGGATTACTTTACTTACTACTTCCTAGATTACTCCCCTAAACCCAGCCAAATCCGGCACATGTAGGTGATCTCCTCTGCATTATTTTTAGGTTCATATTAGCTTTGTTAAATGCTTTAAAAGATTGCTTGTTGACTCATATTCTCTATCAGTGCTGCACAGTTCGCGCCAGAACAAGCAAATGACTTAATTCAGTAAATGTGATTAGAATTTGAACTATAGTGTATTGTATTACTTTGTTATAGAGAAAGTAATTGCACTAATGTAACACTGCCTTGCACTGCCATTCTCTCAACAGTAATAACATATTAGAGCATTATGCTGTGTAAACTGTTAGGCTGTGAATGTTCAATGTCGTATATTTCTATAGGAGCTCTGTTCTGGGATTTATGCACTTTGCTTGGCAGAAAATGACTGACAAAGATGTGTGCACACCGAGAAGTCTCTTGAGTCATTTTTAAAAAAATGACCAAAACTTAATTTAAAACACAACACCTGATAGAAAGTATGAGAATATAAGTAATATTTATGCATAAATAAGTTCTTATTTAATTATTTGACTGTTCTATTAAGGACTACTATGGTGCCTCTTTTCATTAGAAAATTAGCTCTAAGGTGTAAATAAGTTCAAATGAAAAAGGCATTTATGATCATTTTTAAAGCACTTTTATTCAGTTTTCTGTTATGGTGGAAAGCTGCTAAAATGACGTTTGTTTTTGTTTGATCTGGTGCACTCCCATGTGTCAGTATTCATAAAAAGTAGTCTGACTTGCTCACTAAACACAAGTTACTAACCTGATATATGAGGCGCAAATGCCACATGTACATTCATCTAACAAAGCTCACATTATTCCTGTCATTCTGCCTGTCACTTTCTTTCCTCCTTCCTTCCTTCCTCTCTCTCTCTTTGTCTTGCTCTTTCTCTCTCTCTCACTTGGCTACAAAGAGATGGGGTGCCACTCTCTGAAAGGGACTGCACTGACGTCAATGGCATTCTTCTCATGCTTAGCGCGACATCAGACACCAGCCCAAGCGAGGCCACTGGCTCCACAGACAGCAGGGCTGCCTGGAAATCCCAGCCTGGATCAGCACAGACTGGACCTGGGTGCTTGTCTGCACTGCCAGCTGGATGGCATGCCTCAAACCATCAACAGTAGCACTGAGTTGCTATCAGTACTGCACTTTATTACAATGTGATACTATATTATTTCTTCTGTAAGAAAACCTCTCACTGAAACTGTATGGGAGATGGAATCATATTTTAAAAAAATTAACTGAACAATGACAGTGAAAACATCAGGTGCTATGTTTTCATAAAACAACAACAGCATTTAGCTACTACATTTACATGAACAACAATTAACTCATTTTGTTATAGGTGGTCCTACACAAACCATTATTACTTTGTTTAAAGTGAAACAAACTTTTTGGGACAAGAGGTTTAAAAATTCTTGCCACTGGTAATGCAGCATTTTATCCTAAATAATATTGACAATGCAGTGCAATGTATACAAATGTATTCATTTTAGTGCTTACCCTATTTATTCTAATAAGGAGGTGTCATTCTTCAGTCTTAGGGGGTGTGCATAAGTGGATAACTAAGTTTATTATCAGTTCTGAATCATGTGTTTAGAGAAATACCAAACAAATCTAAACTATGTACCATGATTCTCCTGCTCTAGAGCTTGATAGCTCGAGACAAAATCAAAGCAGAGCAGAAAAGTAAGAGAAAAGATGCTTGATATATTTGCAGGGGGTGATTTTGATTGTTTTCTGGGGCCTTTCACACATATTACAGTTATAATGCACGGTCAGAAATACAGTCAGATTCTCCCTGATGGAATCTACACAAATTTTCATAGATTTCACCAGCAGCCAATGACAAAGCAGTTGTTCATCCATGTTTCTGTTTCTATTGTCATTATGGAGTAGCATTGATGGGAACATATTTTCTTTTGGTCTGGTTTGGTTCGGTTCAGGAACATGTGTAACTGTGAGGAGAGCATATCTGCAGTGTATCTGTGAGGAGAGTATATTTGCAGTGTAACTCTGAGGAGAGTATATCTGCAGTGTAACTGTGAGGAGAGTATATCTGCAGTGTATCTGTGAGGAGAGTATATCTGCAGTGTATCTGTGAGGAGAGTATATCGGCAGTGTATCTGTGAGGAGAGTATGTCTGCAGTGTAACTGTGAGGAGAGTATAGCTGCAGTGTGTATCTGTGATTAGAATATATCTGCATTGTAACTGTGATCAGAGTACATCTACAGTGTAACTCTGAGGAGAGTGTGCCTGCAGTGTAACTGTGAGGAGAGTATATCTGCAGTGTAACTGTGAGGAGAGTATATCTGCAGTGTATCTGTGAGGAGAGTATATCTGCAGT
>JBBMFX010000016.1:11801473-11823543 GCA_037832545.1 Rhabdalestes septentrionalis | reverse complement strand
ACACACACACACACACACACACACACACACACACCCCTTTTGGTGTACTGCAGATATTGACCCATAGCTGTTTTTCCCGGGCAAACAACAGAACTGGAGCAGATATGGTCTGCCTTTGACAGTGCTATTATGAGAACACCAGCACCAAAGTGATGATAAATGCAATGGTAGACATTTATAACTCCTGACAAGGTCTAATATTAGCAGAGCAGGAATCATTATTGTCACTGAAGAGATGCCATTCAGCCGCTTGTGGCCAGCAGAGACAGAGATAAGGCAGTGTTAAGCATGGGGCAGGGCTTTAAAGGGCTCCTTCAAATCAATATTCTCACAACCACTATATATTTTAGCACCAGTTTCTATTATTGATGACTTTGCAGCATGTGTGGAAAGCAAGAAACTTAATTTCTGCATTTCCTTAATTTTTGCAGCAAAATATATCCTTAAACTGACAACACAATAGAAAGCTGGCCATTCAGCAGATCAGAGCAACAAAACTAAGATGCTTACAAAAAAGCACACACTTCACAGGCATCTCCCAGGACCATGTCAAACTGAATGCACAGTTTCAGATGCAAACTCATATCAAGCAGCTAATCAGCTGGACAGGACCACTTCCACTTCACAAAAGTCAACTTTACCATCTCCTTCTCCCTTTGATGTCAATGGGCTTGTTAATGGCGTACGGAGAGCCGTTGATGCAGGCGCTGCGGTAACGGGCCACCCTCTCCAGTGAACAGAGCTCCGAACTTACAGGCAGACTCATCGCTAAGGGACCAACAGCAACAGCAACACAGCAACACAGCACTGACTGAATAAACAGGCAGCCTTTTAGAACGGCATGGAAGAAAGAGCAATAGAAGAAGATATGGAGGAGAGAGTGGAGGGAGGGGAGAGAGAATGAGTGAGAGAGAGAGAAAGGAGGAGAGAGAGAGAGAGAGAGACGAACAGAAGAAGAAAGAGAGAGAGAGAGACTGAGAGTTAGAAAGGGAGGGAAGAGAGAAGAAGAAAGCTAGAAAAAGGAATGAGAGTAAAGTGTAAAGGTGAGACAGTAAAAACTTATAGAGTGTAAGACAGGCTTACGGTAGACAGTGAGAAAAAGAGAAGGAAGAAGTTAAAATCCCTGAAAGAAACAGAAAAAGGGGCAAAGCCAGGGGAAAGGCAAAGAGAGAGAAAGGAAAAAGAAGGAGCGAGAAGAGAGTCAAAAAGAGAAAGACAGAAATAACAAAGAAAAAGTGAGAGAGAAAGAGAAGAAAGAGAAAAAGGATTTAAAAAGAGAAACAGACAGAGATAGAGAGAGAGAAATAGTGAGAATGAATAAAAGCACCCAGGAGAGTAGGTGTGTGTGTGTGTGTGTGTGTGTGTGTGTGTGTGTGTGTGTGTGTGTGTGTGTGTGCGTGCGCATGCCTGTGTGTGCACTTGTGTGCGCACCCCTTCTCAGGTTTCTTGGAATTCTCCTTGATTTGCAGCAATTTGTATGAGGCTTTTATATCCTGAGTCGCTCAGCCTAACAAGAGAGGCGAGAGTGACGTAAATGTAGAACATTATCAATCCAGCAACCTGATCTCACTCGCACTTCACCCCTGCTTACAGCCAATTTAACACATAAAGCAGCTCTGTGCCTTTTTGGAATCTGGTACATTCACTTATGCATTGTGTATTGTGATGGTTTGCACTGTTTGCACCTGCACATGTATTCATCTGCCTTGGATAATGATGATGATGCATCAGAAGTGCTTGTTTTAATGTTCAATGGAGTGAGTGCTTTCAGCAGTTCCATCTCCAAATCATCCTACTGTGTGTTTGGTTTAATCCAAAGCATTGTCTTTTGTATGCAAACACGACCTAAGTTTCCAGACAATACACATAACTGAACAGTCCCAGAATATGTATATAAAAAGAGCAAACACTATTTTCACAGTAGTTTCACTTGCCCAATCTGTGGGCGACTTAACCCCAAATGTGGTTCCTCTGCCAATACATGTTTGGTATGCAAAGACTGCTCCTTTAATTTTGTACTAGAACTAAAAAGTAATGGGAGCTAAAAAAAAAAAAAGGAATCCCAGCAACTATATATAACAGCTACTGTTGTCCACATCCCCCTTGTGAGGGTTTAACAGTTTACCCATTTCAGTCTGTGGATTCAGTTGGAAACTAAAACCAGTTTGTTTTAATTTCTAAGAAAATGGACTTTAAACATATTTTCTTTCCTTTGACAAAATTCTTTTCACAGATGAGAGTCCAACTGTATAATCCAACTGCATAAATAATGTTTCATGCAATCAGTTCCATTCAGCAACAACAATGTTCAGCTCATTAGCCAACTGCTCACTTGTGTGTGGTTTCGTGAACTGATTGTGTTTGGAGAATTAATTTCCCATTTTAATTTTCTCATATTTTAACACCCCTCTCAGTTGCAAGATACGTCCAGGCATCTGCTGTATGATCGGTGAGCTCTTCACAAAGCTTTGGTCCCTTTCTTTATCTTATAAACCACATAAGCACTAAAATGCAGTCTGCTGAAATTGCATACCATGACTTCAGCACCTTTAATCCAGACTGGAGTCCAAGCACAGTTCAACAGTGATTGTAATACATGAAAAAGGAGCTTATTTCATATATTTGATACTTTAACACTGATTATGTGAGCAATGCTGTACTTTTACCTATCCTAAACAACTAAGCTCATATATACATTTGTCTGGATGCACTCTAAACCTGAAATGGCTTCCTGCTTCCTTTAGAGTGTGCTATAAAAAAAGTCAGGCACACTATAAATAAAATTTAAGTTTCTAAACCCAGATTACACAAATTGTCCATGATTGCATTCTGCACACATGACAGAATTACCAGAGGCTCTTTGTTAGATATATTACACACTCAGAGCAGGGGCCTGTATTTAAATTCTTACACAGACCATTACGTAATTAATCACATTGTTATACACAGAATTAAATAATTAATACAAAAGTAGTGTGTTGCGGACCTTAATTTTAAAAGTTGAACAATTGAACAGTTGAACAAATGTGCTCTAACAACATTTGCAAACAATGTAAATGAATAAGGGGCTTTTTAACAGCAGTGTTCCCTTTAACACAGTTACACAGTGAACTTAAGCATTAACTTAACCATTAATTTAATCAAATCAAATATTTAACCGAAGCTATTTGGCCCCTGCCAAGTCATTCACATTTGATCTAGTTTGCTATAGAAAAACAAGTTTCCCAAGTCCATTGCATGGTGGGGCGGAGACATTATAGCCGCTGCAAAGGGGGACCAACTCCATATGAAAGTCTATGTCTCTGAATGCAGTGTCATTAAATATAAAATGTGAGCAAAAGTAATGGGGTGTCTGAACCCCATGAAACTAGCCAAGGCGTATAGTGCTGTGTTCTGCATGTTCCCATGAGGCCAAAAAATCAACAAACTTTCAAAATAAAGGGGTTAAAATTAACTGCATTAACACACGATCAAATACAAGCCAGTGTTAAGTAAATGGTGCATTAACGCAATACGAACACGTTAACTTGCCCAGCCCACAATGCTCAAATTATAGTTATGTATTTATGCCTTAGTTCAGGCTTTTTCTGATTAGTACAGTCTATTTTCTTTTGCTTTTTACAAAAATACTCTCTCCAAAATGACTATAAACATAATATACACTGTGTTTATCTGAGAAGGTAAAGCACTCAAAGATATCAGTTGCACTGCGCCTCAAGCACACAAGAGGGCAGTAGAGCAGCATCATTTACAGCTCTGCTGTCTATGATCCACACTATTGACTCTGTCTAGCTTTAATATGCCTAATTCCACTTTATCAGACATTGTGTGGTAGTTTAAATGAGTGCAGTTGCACCAAAGTCTGGGTTTACTTGAAATAGATCAAGGCCATGTTTCTTAAATTAGTCAGCATTTTTGACTGATCACGTAACTAGGGCAAACATCTGGACTGTCAAGGGGTCCCTGATCACCAGTTCAAGACCCCTGGGTTTTATAACATATTTAAAGCTGAATGCTGATTTATAACTAACTAATCTGAGTGTAAATTTCAGAGTAAAAAACGAACCTGCTTTTATCCAATTTCTAGGCACTGTGATTAATTATACATTAATGCAGAAGGGGTGTAACAATGCAATGTATATCATATTACATAATAAAAGCCTCTCAGTTCAAGGTATCAAACCATACAGTCAACAGATTGGAGGAAATAAAGAATTCGGTTTAAAAGTGAATAAAACGCTTAAAATAAATATAATTAAACAAGCAAGCAAACAATGAGGACAGACTCCCCCTCCTCTGACAATATTACTCCCTATTTACTTTCAAAAAGCCATCAATTATAAATAAGGACCAATCTTACATTGGGAGAACAATCTCAATCCATAAACAGTATTTTGAAAGATTATAAGATATTATCTCAGTGCATTACTACCAGGGGTTGTCGTTAGGGATGGGTACCGAAACCCGGTCCTTAAGTGGTCCCGGTGCCTAATTCGAAAAGACAGAAGTATCAAAAAGGTTAACGGTTCTGCTGTCGGTACTGGAAAAATTTTAAAAGACGACACGAGAGGGCTCGCGCGCACACAAGACCAGAGGGCTTGTGCTTATGGAGTGGCGATGGTGGAGAGAGCCAAACGATCCAAAGTATGGTTACATTTCACCCATGTGGACACAGACAAGTGAAACAAGATGAAAATGCTTACCTAATTTGAGTAACTTCATACTCTTATTACCACCACTCAATTAAGAAAAACTTTTAAAAGAAAATTAATTATTATGTTTTAAAAGAATTAAAAGTGTGTACTATATGGGGGCTAAACATTTCAGCCATCCGGTTTTGATAAACATGAAACTGGCAAAGAGGATAACATGGATAGTGAGGTTCAGAGGTGCCAGAGTATTTTTTTCATATTGGGGGGAATAATTAAAATATTTTGAAAAATGGTAGAATGGATTTATTCCTGAGAACTGAACTGATACTGAACTGAACTTTCTATACAGGGGTAACATTAGCATTTACATTCTAGCACTGTGGGAGTTCAGTGTAAACTGTACATTACGGATAAAAATTTACCTTTGCATTTTTAAAAGCGTGATGAAAATTAAATCATAAAATGAAATGTAAGTGTTTTTTGAGCATATTCGGGAGCATATTTAGCACTTAGATGATCAAAATATTTTTACCACATCACAAATTTGCAGTTTTCATCATTAGTGGGTGCACCTGAAACGTAACCGCTGGGAATTTTTAATAAAATACTATTTCGGTGCCTAAAAACTTTCATGTAGGTACTCAAAGAACTAGAGCAAAAAAATTATGTCAACCGCTAATTATTACTGTACTTTTATATTGGTGAGTGCTCTAATAAACTAAAAATAGAAACATTACATTTTTTTAAATATGGAAACTTTTCAGGCACCTTTATTGTTGCTGTACTGAAAAATGTATTGAATTGAGACAATACTGTATCATGTCAAGTAATGAATTTCTAATCCCCACTTTTAACGAAGGCGAAAGGTGGTCCAGCCCTTTACACCCACAACTCTACCTATTCAAACACATCCGCATGATACTGAAAACCCAGACAGAGCTTTACCTTGGACACAGTGAAAGTCTGGAGGGTAAAATGGGACAATATCCAGAGGTAGCAGGCTGGCCCTATTATCCCTGCTGGAAGAGAGACTGACCCCCTTCAGTGGTAATTGAGGCTATCTGAGCTTGAAGCATAGGGCATCATGAGCAGCTTTATATAGATTTGCTCTTTTGTTGCCACTAGAGAGCAATCTGTCACCAGCTGAGAGTATTTCTACCCCAGCTCATTTCTCTGTGAGGCAAATTGGTCTTTCTGAAGATTGGTGAAAATACCAACTCCAGCCTGGTATAAGGGAATGCATGCAGGGAAAATGTGTCCATTTTAAGAGTAAAAACTAAATCACACTTGCTTGGTATTTCTCAGAAACTAGGATCAGAGCAGATGGTTTGGAGATTCCTGCAAATAAGCATAGAGATTATGAACACTAGCCCAGAACGTTGCTCAAAGACTGCTGAGAAGACCTGCTAGAATGAGAAAACATGCTAAGATCGGAATCAGACACAGCTCAGTCCATGCAGCCCACAGCATGAGCAATTCATCCAGTATGACCTGCTCGGAGATGAGGCACATCGTGGGAGAGCTGGTCCAATTCATCCATCACTGCTTGGCAGCAGATAGAGAGAATTATTGCATCTCTAGCCAGGACCCAGGGCCCACATCTGATATCTTATCTGCCTTACATAATACTACTTTTCCATCCTGCAAGCTCAAAAGTAACCCTTTAGGCCAGACTGGCTTGAAAACCTGCTATCAGCATTAGCACATTCCACTTTGCAATAATGGCCACATACCAACACACACACACACACACACACACACACGCACACACGCACGCACGCACGCACGCACGCACGCACGCACACACTTGCATTTATACACCATTCTCACTGTGCATAAATAAAGGTTAAATACATCCTCATTAATAAGGTAACATGCCAAAATGTGTTTATTCTGAGAGACTACAGCCCAAACCATTTGCTCTTGAACCAGGTATGCATTTTGAAATAATAATAATAAAAAATAAACAGCTGACTGGCAAAATGTCATTGTTTGTAACATTCACAGTTTCTGTTGCCAAAGACACCAAACACTGGCTTTAAAAAATATACTTTAATTACACTTCTTGAGAACCATGTTTAGTAGCTGTGGTCTACAGTGTGCATCGGTAGGCACACCAGCAAATTTCAAATTTTTTAACACCATATACATATTTACTTAGCTCCGAAGGTCCTTCAAATCATCTGCAGCCCAACTGCTCACATGCTCTATGTTGCCCTCTCATTTAAGTACAGTTTATCTAGCATTTGAACAGACTGCACTGGGGACTGCTCACAGCAAACACACTGACAAGCAATAAACAAGTAGTGATGCACTGAATGGAAATTACTGAATGAAATCAAAATTCAAAATTGGCCTATTGAACACTTTTTCATCCAAAACTCATTGTCTTCTTTTTTGACCAAATTCCAAAAGGCTATTTCTGACCATTTTCAGATGAGTTTGTTAGAGTGCAATATCTTAATGCATTACTATTACCCTCAGAAGCCTCCACTGTTACAAGACTCTGAGCTGCACTTACAGAAATGAGAAATTTCTTTGGACATACTGAAGGTTAAAATTACAAATACAAGTTTGTCCAGTTTGAGCTAACAAGCCAAAGCTGACATGGAAAATGCACTTACTTGTTTTCAAAGAAACCATCTAAATTTCCATCTGCATGACAAAGCAATTTCTCAACAAATAAATTAGCTGCAGAAAAGAGTAGAGCCACATGATCATTGCAGCTACCTACCTCTGACACCTTCTGGATTTCATGGCCTCCTGGGGAGCTAGCAAGCGAGGGGAGCATAAAGTGCATTTTCTCCCCAGCCAGGTGAGGTCTGCATGGGGCTGCATCTGATGTGTACTGACCAGCTCATTACACCCCTGCCCTGCTGGCATGCTGAGACTGGTCAGACAGAAGGAATGCCTAATTAGCCTGACTCAAGCCATGTACCATGCACTTGATGAGCTTTATGACGTGGCTGGCCATGCTGGTCTCTAGCCAAAGCTGCATCAGGATCTGTTTACTCTCTTCTGTGTTGTGTGCATGTGTGGGTACGTTTGTGTGAGACTAATTCCTTGCTGGCTCTAAACAGTGTGCTTGTCAAACGCAGCAAAACAATTCCCTGGTCAGCCTTGGTTAGTATCCAATTGGTACAGTAATAAAAGTACTCTCACTACACCCTGGTGTGCAGTAAGTACACTGCTGTATTGTATCTAAAGACTTCAAGTCCACTTTGGTCCTATTGGACAACAGGGGAACTGTACACTTAATCAAGTAACAGTTGCCTTCTGAACTGGCTCAGGCAAGCCCAGAAGGGAGCTTCTGAGACATGCTGTGTAAAATCAAAAGCTAACAAATCAACAAAAGAAGAGGGGACAGTACTAGTCAGAGAACCTAGAATACAAAGTGGTCAAGCCTGAGCAGATAATGTCCAGCTACTGTCTTTATGGCCTTGAACAAAACTCTTAACCCAGGCTCACATGGCAGGCAAATAGCCATCTATAAATTGCTAGATTCGACAGAATGTCATCTAAAAATCATTCTAATAACAAAGTACGTGGAATATTTGACGTGGCACTACTAGATTCAGGTGCAGGGATATTTGTAATGCATTAGATATGGACACTTGGAGCACATAATTATTTTTAAATAAGTTAATTAAGTTATGTTTTGTAGATTTTCTAATTAATTCCTTTGTGCAAAGTCTTGCCCTAAATGCACAGGTGCTCTTGAATCATGGTGATGGATGACCAACGGATTCATGCCCTGTGTCATGTCATTATCATACCACATTAAATAATTAATATGGAAGAATCCATATCATTAAATCTATAGATTCTAAAGATATTTTTATGGGATCACAGTATTTTCCCCCCTGGCATGTATAACTATTGAGCAGTGAATAACACAGAAAACAGTTTAGCTGCTCAAAGGTTTCAACAAACAGCGTCAAATCATTTTAGCCTCTGCAACTACTTCAGATACAGCCTGAAAGATTCACACTGGGGTCTAAGAAAGATTTAAGGATACGATCACAGCAAGAGGGCCTAAGTCTAAAGTAAATATGAGTGAACCACTTAACTTCATTTTTCTTTCCTGATGCAACAGAGCAGCAACTGGGTCAGACAGGAGCTTTGATACTGAGAGTTGGCGAACACATCAGAAAAAGACAGGAAAGACCTAAACTGAGTTTTATGGATAGGAACAGGATGATAACTGGTTGTGTCCCCAGACACAGCGCTGTTCCTTTTTTCCTACCCATTTTGTTTAACTTTGGTTTCCTTTCTCCACTATCAAAACTCATGAACCTTCAAGTGAATTTTTTGAGTGAGTGTTTGAAATGGGTTTTTCTGGCTTTCGCTCTGAGGCTCCACTACCCCCTGCAACCCTAGATATGATGGCTCATAATAATGCATGTATGGATTGGCCGTCCACAGTTGCTTGGGCTTGCCAGCTCGAACAGAAGAGAAAACGGTTTCCCTTCTTCTGTAACCAAATATTTTATTTGGAAACACAATTGGGCAGTACCTGGTTTTCCTTGCACTAAATAGCCTTGCTAAATGTCAGAACTGGCCAAGAAAATAAGATCCTGCCAATAATGTTTCTTTGACCATATGGTGGGTTTCAAAATAAATTCTTTCCTGAGTCAAAAACTCTAAAGTTTGACGCCTTCTTTTACAAAGCAAAGGTAGCTTTCACTAGATTTAAAAATTCCTAAAATTAGTCAACAAGCATCACAGATGGCTGAATTTGTTTCAGAGAAAAACCTGTCAATCCCATAATCATGAACTGAAAGCACGCCAAAATGCTCACTTTGTTTTCCCTGAAAGAAAACCTTGTCATTTTTTATTACCCTGAGCCTTTAATTGACAAATGATCCTCTTCTTATTACCTAGATACATAATTGGCAATTTTTTTATTATTCCGAGATATAATTGGCAAATTGTCTCCATGGTTGCCAGATGTATGAATTCAGAGGCAAAGATTATCAGGTTTGCAGCAAGGCTTGTTCCATAACCCTTTTCAAAAAGAAAAATTGAAGTGACAAGTCAGTCAAACACCCTTCGGTGTTGCCAAGGCTACTCAGGTTTGGGGCACAAATCTGCAGAGTGAAAAGGACGACAAGGTAAGGTCTCCGGAACAAACAGACAGAGACAGACGGAGCGCAAGACAGAGAAAATTAGAGGTCTGCAACTTGACCCATGCCAGACGTGGAGCAAAAAGATGTTTAGGTGGGGTAAGGTTTGTTTTCGAATGAGCACATTTTATGTAATATATTTCACATATTCTTTCCCTTTCTTTCTCAGTCAAATGCACATACACTCTCTCACATGAGCACACAGACACTTTTGTTTGTAACATTATCTGTGTTTGGTTCCAGACTTTGAACATTGGGTGAGTTTGCCCAACAGAGAAACCAAGAATAATGGGCAGGATGTGCTGAGTTGGTGGAAAGGGCACAGTGGAGCTTCACCCAAGTTTGTTAAGTTTGCCCAAAACATGTGGAACATTTCTGGAGTAGCAGCAACAGCAAGATAATTTTTGGTGCATGCTGCCCTCTACCAGATACGATCAGGAATTCCATAAAAAAACCCACTCATAATCCACGTTGGTGTGCAAGCAGGTTCAGTTTCAGATTTCAAATTCATCAGTAGCAGAGCAATTTGTGTAGAATCAGGTCTCAAAGCCAGGGGTCAGGTTCAGATTTCAATTCCATTTTCGGGCCGACCTACTGAAGAATACCTTGCAGTTTCTCTTTAACTCTAAATTGAAAATAATTTTCATTAATTCATTTTTTTGTATAATACACACTGAGTACCCTAATGCAAAGCATGTTGGAGCATAATAACTGTTCAGAGGTCATTTGGATGACTTCTTTCAAAGCTCTTGCTTGTAAGATTAGTTGGGTCGTGTCAACAGAGCTCTGCACTAGTAGCACGTGGGCAAGCTAATAAGATTATGTTGACAGAGCATCGGATGATGTCACAACATTATTAGCAGGGAAAGCCCAATGACATCATTAGCAGCAGCCTAGCACAGTGTTCAGAAACAAAGGAGGGGGAAGCACATTCACAGAAGCAAGAACTGCATGAGAGAGACATTAGTTCACTAAACATAAAAGGATTGCAGCAACTCAGACTGCGTCCCATAGCCTGAACTGTAACAGTTGGATTATTGAATGCCAGGATAACCACCAGCACTGATGTCATCACTATTATTTTAATAAACATCATCAGCATTATCATCTTTACCATCACTTCTGTCATCTCCGTCTCCATTCTATTGTAACACATACAGTACACAGAGTGTGTTGTCAGCGCCAGCGACCCACATGCTGAATAACACCTCTGACAGATAGGTCTAAGAAGTTGTTCAGACAGGCGTACAGATTGAACCGCATCTTGTGGAGGGGAAATCACAAAGGGATAATACCAGAACCAACCGGGCAGGTAGGCAGAGAAGCAGACAAATCACAGGGATCACCTGTCAATAATACCATATTCCTATTGCACACTCATAAGCAATCCAAAATAAAGGTAGAAGAAGAATACAAAGGTAAAGAAAAGATGGCAGTACCCTTTCAGACTTGGCATATGGTCATGTGAGGAAGGAGGAAAAAAACCAAGGGAAAAGCAGCCTGTGGTGTGACTATAGTCATGGCTAAGGAGATTCTGAATGCAATGATGGAAACTAACTGCAGCAAACTGGCAGAACTCTAGTCATTATGGTAATAGCACTGAGAGCTGTTACCATGTGCTCCACTTTTCAGAAAGGTCATGTTCAGCAGTGTCAAAGTACACTAGAAAAAACTCTTTCTGGTTACAGATCACATTAGCACACAAAGGAAAGCCATTTTGTTCACTCAGACTACTTTTGGTTCATTGCTTCCTGTAAAAGAGATGAATTATGCCTATATAATTCATACTTCATTGTATAATTTATCCATCTTTGAATCCATTAGCAATGGCATATTCTGCTAATGTTGGATCTATTTAAAACAGGGGAGGAGTGGTGTAGTGCAGTTGGGTAACTGAAATAGGACTTTGTTTTGGAGTAGCGGTGAAGCAGCTCATAGAGGGCAGTTGACCATAAATCAAACAATGGAATGCTCTTTTTAGATAGTAATTTATTTTTTTTTTAGAATGCACAGGAAAATCTGACTGCAGTAAAAAAAAAATCATTGACATTGACACACACACGGACAATCACAATAACAAACATTTTCAGTGTAAAATGCTGCTTTTTAATAAATAACCCCTGCAGGCCTCAATGAAAACAGAAAGGTTTTAGGCAATGAAAAATTTCAGGATGGCGGTATTAGGCTCGAATCACGACTGGTGTGTGGAGCAATGGCATTTGGCTGATTGAATGAATAAAACCATAGAGGAAGCAAATATTTTTCAGTGAAATGTCTAGCATGATGAATGGTTTATGTAGGCTTTAGAGGAAATGACTGTAAAGAACAAGACAAAATGCTACTGTATTAGATTAACTCTAAAATACCCTTCAGCTCCTATGTCTCCCCAAGAAAAAAATTTAATTGATTCAGCCATAGATTATTTTCGTTCCCAGATACATCAAATGTAAAAACTTTGCTTCTTTTACATATGTGGCATAATGCTGGAGATGTCTTTGCAGACTTGAAGACACTACAGAGACTGAGGTCAATATGAAGGAATGAAGGGAAACAAATACACATCAGGACTGTACAAGCCACAGAAGTTTAAAGAAGCGAGATTTATGAGACAGTTATAAAGCTGGTAAAGTACTGGCAGGATTTTCTAAGGCCTTCATGGTAAACGTGGTGAATGCCCCACAGGGAAGGCCTTCTGGATTGTGCAATTTAGATCCCAGCGATGTCAGAATGTTGCACAAGTCAGGATGTTACACTAGAACAGAAAGCAAATCAAAAATGTCTCAAGTATTCGCTCCATGCTGACATGCTGGAACTGTGTACCACTGGTTTATTACAGAGAGATATTTATGAAGGATACTAAGCAATTCCAACATGTACAAAAGAGACCTTATCAATATGTACTTTACCACTTTACTAAGATTGTATTAAAATATTTAGCACTTAGTATTTATTCTATAATTATACAGGTACATGTTTGTGTGCATTTCAATATTTCTCCATTTTCAGTACATATGGACCATATTTGTGCACTAACAAGGCAATTTATATGGTACTTCGTACCGACACTCACTGTCCATTTTATCTGGTGTGCTTACCATACAGTTACAATAAGTAGTTTACAACTGCAGACTGTAGTCCATCTGTTTCTCTGCTTCACCTGTTAGCCACCTTTACTGCATTCATCAGTGCTCAGGCCCCTATAGTACCAGCAGCTATCAAGCATTATTGGGGTCATGGATCATTCTCAGCAAAGCTGTGACTCTGACATACATTTTCGTGTGTGTGTGCTGCACAGAATGGATCACACACGGCAATTACACTGTGTCCAATCACTGTTCACTTTATTATTTTACACATCTAACCTGACAGTCCACCTTGCAAAATGTAGCTATTAATGATTTGATCCTGTACAATTTGTATTAGTCATACTTTAGTTGAGAGCATGGGTGCTAATAATTCGGTGCAGAGAAAAGGACTGACTACAATCTGAAATTGTAAACAAAAAAGTGCACCTATTTGGTACATATAGGTGATAAAATGGACAATCAGTGCAGATACAGGGTAGATGTACTTATTTGCAGTATACTAGCATATAAGGTTATGACAAATACTAGGTCAAATTTCTAACCAGCATGCTGCCCACTGCTAGAGAAAGGGATATCAAACTCAAGGTAAATGGTTCAGAATGAATAAAGTGTCCTTTAACCAAACTCAATGTCCAGTTCTCAGACTGTCAGACAGAGCTGGAGTGAGAGCAGCTCAGCAGGGCACTGCTAAAGTGCAGGCCTGTGCGTCACTGATGAGGTAACAGTCTTCTTAGAGCCAGAAACTGTGGCAAGGCGCCTCTCTCAGACGGATGGTGTCAGGGTTGGCAGTATCTGCTCCACAGGCCTAGTGAACTTCTGCTAGCCCTGGGGGTCCTGAACCATCAGCCTGACATAGGTGAACCCACCACCCTCATCAGGTGAAACATTTACAAAGGGTTCTGCAAATGAATACGGATTGAGAGTTATTTGTTCTTGAGCAGATAGCTTTCTAAATTAGCTCTGCACTTGGAAAATGCAGTTCAGGAGACACAGGTTCTCCAGCATGCTCTGGCCAATTACATATTGCGAACCTAATGTAACCCCAGCAGTTGGACACATGCAGTTGTGTGTGCAAAATGATTTCAGTTCTAAACTGGAATATACATTTATAGTAAATGATTAAATTATTTCTTAAAAGAGTAAAATTATTCCGTAGTGAGCGGTCTTAACTATCTGAAGCTGTTCCCAAGCTGCGTTTTAGCTTTAGCCACTTCAGTTATTTTAGCTTTACCAATATTTCTTCCCCAGTGAACGTAAATGTAAGCTTGAGAATAAGGCCTCATCCACAAGGACGTCTGAATCAAGCATTTTTTGGTAGTTCGCGGTGCCAGGTGAACACGGACTGAGTGGCACGTCCATGGGACAGCATCCATGGGTGTTCAGCACCGGTGCTCGGTCGGCTGCACATTTGTGTGGCATCAAAAAAACATCCATTTCTGCTGAAAACCTCTCCTGCCTACGGCACCGTGTCAGGAAGAATTTTAAAACAAGAATGTTGATTGTAAATGTTAACAAATAATAAAACTGTTTTCAATGTAGAACTAAAGTTGCACCATACATGCTCTAATCCATACAGTCCATTTATGGTAACTGATCTTGAAACAAAAAGCCAGTTTTTAATTCACTTCTGTTGTGATGTCAAAAGAATAAATATTTATTTGAATAATCGGCAAGCTGCAGTGCAACCGCACCAATATATGTTTAATTTAGATATAGGGTATTTTCTGTAAGGTGCAATACAATGCAGCCAATCATATAAGAATGATTTGAGGCTATGTCAAGAGTAAATCCCACATCCTTACTATGTGACACCAGCTCCTACAGTAGATTTATCAAGAGATACAACATGTGGGACAATCTAAGAGAACAGAGGTGAAAGAAAAGTCATAAACCAAGGCACTTAGAATGATTATGTAGAAAGTGATCAATTCAAAACAAGTCAGTCCACAGTGGTGGTGATAGGAACAAGACCACTTAGAAACCAGTTTAAGGTCTCTTAATTTCCTCACATAGACATTATAAAGATACCACACAAATGCTGAATATATTTCCTGAAGCCTGTGATGTTGTATTACAAGAATTTTGCAATAGTTTGCAAAGGTTTTAGCAAAAAACATGCGGTAGAGATGTGCGCAGGGCAAAAAACAAAAACACATACAATATTTTTAATTGCTGGCGGGTAATGTGTGTGTATTGATAATATATTGGATTGGCAAAAAAACTTCAATTTTAAATTACATTGTAATCCATCTCTGTGACTGAATTAACATGCAAACATGCTGAAAAAGTGCTGGGCTTCCCTCTTAATTAAATCCTACTTTTGGGCATGCAAAAGTGTGAGAGTTACAAGCAATTTCCATAAGGCATATCTTAAGAAACGCAGTGACATATGGCTTTATTAAAAACTGTGCAGTTTTATTGATTGTAGAAGTGGTCCTTGAACCAATTTCTCATTTTGATGACATGGCTATTTTTATTTTTCTACAAATACTCGCACTCTCCCACTCTCAAGCCAATTTACTGCAACAGCCAATCTACTGCTCTTCTTGTCTAGAGGGTGTTGAGATACAAGTGCTATTGTTCAATATCACATCCTTAAAAGGTCACAAACACAGTCTTTTTACAATTTCACTACTGGAGAGCCTTTTTATAGCTGAGGCATGTTCTTGCATGCACAATATCCCCAATTAACAGGTCAAAACACTTTCAATTCATAAACCATGAAGAGTGACGCCTAAGCAAACACAATGCTCCCTAAAATAGCTGTGGTCCACTGCAATTGTTTGTCCTTGATAATGATTCCACCATCATCTACTGATCTGAGTCTGGAAGCATGCAACCCATGTGCCTTTCCAGCTACAAATTGGAAACAACACACCTGTGCCTGTGGGCTTCGAGTGTATCACCAAGGATACGAATCCTCCCCCGGCTGCAGAGAAAGGGCAGCGGGAAGAAGGGGGAATACTAATTCATCACACAGTGACTGTACGAGCATGTCCTCCTGTTTAATTACTCACTCACTGCACTCTCCAGAGGAGCTCCACTGGCAGGCTATCCACAGCTGCACACTCTGTCGTTATTTGGAGCACCAGGACGTTTTTAGGAATGCATCAACAGCACCATTCTCGCCTGCACACCACTGTGACTGCTGGCTTTAAAAAGTGAAGGAACTCCAGGGACATTATAGTGAGGTAGGGAGGAGACAATAGGTTTTGGTGAGCTGATGCTATTGGGGTACATTTAAAAGTTTTGGCCAAATAGACCAAAATATTAGTCAGAAGCTGGCAGATAAATTTATCATCAAATGATTCTGAATATAAATTATTGTTTTGAGGTGAATCTGATCTCAGCCAATTCTAATCATACATCCTTAGTTATTTTAAACAGTTATATGACGTTCCATGATAACAGTCATTCTGACATATGGCCATACACTGTAGGAAGGGTTGGGACAGTATAGCTTCTATTGTTTTGAAAACTACAAAAAGGAAACCGCTTTCAATAAAGAACAGGTGTGTGATGATGCATCTTGACATCAGGATATGCCTCAGTCGCAATGTGCATCACAGAGGCTGGCAAACAATCAGCACTTATCAACAACTCACTCCAGCACGTTCATGTCATTTTCCACAATCTTCCTGCTTCAGTGTCATTGGCACGATTGGCCAGTTTCTCCACCATGAAGAAAGTGAGAAAGTCTAAAACAAAGATATGCTCAAATAAATTTGACCATCAGGGGGTTGTGCAGGAACACTTTGAACACTGCTGCGTAACACAATTATAACATGCAGACTTTTAAAGGAGCCAAAATTGCCTTTAGTAATCACATTTTTCTATTCTATTTTTTAATGTGAGAGTATCATCTATCAGAAATGAACTAATAGAGATTTTGAAAAAATATATACTGACACATCCCTAGAAAAGAGAATGCAGGATGCTGCAATGCTGTGGCAAGCAATAGCTGCTCCGGTCCGTAGTTTACTTCCACTTCCTAAAGAACAGCATCAGTGATTGCTGCCTGCAGACGGTGCTGACACTGTGTTCCTATTGTGAGTGGAGCTAATAGCACTACTCCCACTCCATCTCCCTGCGCTGTTGTCAAGGAGGTAAGCAGCAGATTCAATAAAGCGCCGATCAGCAGCTAAGGCTCCTATATCTGCTTAGAGAGGGATGGCAGGCATGGCAGCACAAAAGCAGACATGGCAGCACAAAACAAATTCTAGTAATTGCATTGAAATCAGTGGCTCTGCAAATCCACAGCTGAAGAATTACAGAAAAAGCAAGAGCGGAACTTTAAAGAGAGATTTATGGGGATGTTGTAAAATGCTGAATTTGGCGAGGGCAAGTAACAGGAGCGACTGAGTTCTGTGGCAGCATTTGTTTGTTTAGACAGTGAGGAACATTTAGACTGGAGATCTTTCCAAATCTCAAAATGTGGACAGAACGGCAACAATACAATCCCATTATGGATGAAGCTCAAATTTCTGCATTAAAAACGCTTTTACAAGAAGCTTATTCATATTCCTGACAATTTTTGGATATTACAATATGTTTCAGAAAATATTCTTACTCATGCTAAGGTGCTTTGGCACCATGGACCTAGCAAATCTATCATGAATAGTAGAAAATCAATAGGTGTGAGATCACATTCCCAGTAAAATATGAAAGACCCATTATAATACATTGCAATGATTTAAATGGTTGCTGATATTATGATCATTATTCTGTTCTTCTCAATATACCATTTGGTTTACTTTTTGCTGTTTTATTTAACTATATCAGATGGCATACCACTCGCAAAGAGGATGTAGATTTAAAAAATATAATGCTGTGGTTCATACAAATCGAGCAAAAACTGCCAGAATATGGAATTTACTCTCTGTTACAAATGAACAAGCCTTTACACAAGAAAGGAGCCAGTGAAACAGTTTGGCAAAATTTTGGTTGCCATCCAAACAAACACAAAGAACCACTGGATGTTCACAGTGTTGTGTGCTTGTCTATAAAATAAAGTTATCATGATGAATTATTAACTGCTATCTCAATTCATAATTATGATAAGTATACAAACATGGTACATTGTAACCAAACAGGAACTGCGGTAATATTGTTAGTATGCATTTATGACCAAGACTACAGCGCAATGAATTCAATAGAATCGTACGTGTCCAAAGCATGTTGAAAGCAAAGCACTGCAACTCAAGGCTTGTAGCACAACAATGTGAAAATCGGTGTGGAGAGCTGGATGCTTTTTATAGACCGAACCCACGCAGCTTTGCCAGGGACACTCACCGAGGCGCTATAAGGAGTTCTGCACGGATGAAACGCTAAGCAGCAGCCTCTGTTATCTGTGTTTGATTTACACCCTTCATTGCAAGAGTTGCTCGGGCATTTAATGCTGCAGCAGATGGCAGGAAATCCTTCTGCCATTATACAGCAATTTATGTTGAATGGCAAACCACTGGTCAGAGCTAGGGGGACTGTACACACACACACACACACACACACACGCACGCACGCACGCACGCACACGCACACGCACACACACACAAAGCCCCAAATGTGAAAACACTTCTGAGGGTTGAAAAGTCCAGCACATAATGTACCACAGCTGATACATATAAAAAACACTAGACAACAAACACACACGTAGACTTACCAAATCCAAGAATGTCTTCTAAATGGAAAATTGCCCAAGTGTATCATCCTCCGCTCTCTCACACTGCGAGGATGTCCCGGCTTCATGAGGCTTCAGGCTGTTGTTGTCTGTTTGACCCCACTAAAAGCGTTCCCTCAGCGAGATAATGGGCTACATTCCACTCTCAACATCATGGCATGCTGTACCTGAAGGCCATTTGAACACATGAGGTTCATTCAATCTGCCATTCTAGTCAAACCAAACTTCAACCGTGCAGAGAAACTTCTAATGCTTCGGCAGCTTTTACTCTCCTCAAGCATCCAGCAAAGCCACATTAAATGACTCCTCTCCTCTTCTCCACAAAGGAAAAAAAGGACTGCTATGAAATTCCTAACCCCTGACCGGAGGTATGCTATCAAATGAGGTAAAAAAACAGGCCCCATAACACTGCGAGTGAGCACTGCAGTTTTGGCAAAAGCCCTGGCAAATTCCTCCCGCATGTTCCAGTGACGATATTGTGAGTTTGTTTTTTCCTGTCGCTACTCATTTTCCCCTGCAGCCCAGAGAGTGAACACATGAGTTCAACAGAGTCATGACGAAGCACATCCTCTTCCTTCTCTGAGTGCTAATGTGTGTGTGTGTGTGTGCTGCCATGCCATGTGTTAATATGTGCATGTAGTCTGAGTGTGTGTGAGTGTGTGTGAATGTTTGTGTGTGTGTGTATATATATATAAGGGAAGCTGCCTCACTTCTGGTGATGCGACACTGGGATCTCAGCTGGCGTCATGCGTGTATCCTCTTCACCCCTTAATGAGCCTGACTGCTGACCTCTTGCAGCTTGAACTGACTGATCCTCTCAGGACAGAGTGATGGTCTTTACACCTTAGCACAGCAGCTGCAGCCTCCCTTCACTGACAGCCCCACAAGTGTGTCTGTCTTGCGTGTTTGCCTTCCTGTTTTCCAACATGTAGAGACGGCAGTATGTCTTACAATATACTAACAACATTTTTATTCCTATTATTATTGTTTTTACATTGTATTGTTAAATATCAACCTGTGTTATCTAAAAGGAAAATTTCGGCAAAAATATACACACTTTTCAAATTACCCCAGATGAAGCTGACCAGCGAAGGCATGACTGAAACTGATTTTCTTGTTTTAGAACTGATTTAACACTGATATTAATGAGACACATTGATGTTGCTTTTTACTTAGTATGACTTACTGCGAGCTATAAAAATGAACAACACATCAATGTGTAGCTGACCTCTGTTTTCACCAACCACCTCAGTGCTGATCTACAGGAAGAGGGATGTTTCCTCTTTATGACTGCTCTGTGAATATCAGCCCTGGTGTTTTACGTAATGGCAACCAGCAGTCTTGTTTATTTTATAGCTCACAATAAGTCACACTTAGACTTAAACCACACTGACAAGTCTGCAGATCAGATCCTAATGAAAAGCTGAACATAGTTCTTTTAGAAAAAAGAGATTTGAAAGAAGCTTGGTGAGGAATGTTTACAGAAAAAAAAATGTGACTTTTGATTAGTGTTTGATTTGTGGCTTTAGTTCTAAATTGGAAGATCAAAAGTAGTCTTGACCGTATTTTTAACGTTAAAAACACCCAAAATCTCATCTGGAACAGCTTATGTTTACAACGTATAGTTGGGTTAATTTAAACGCTTAAAAACATATTGTACAATATTTATATCAGAATATTGATTTGTCACAATATATCAGAATTTAGTATCACAAAATGATGCTATGGCAAAAAATGTAATCACAACAATGTCCAGTGTTATTGGATTTAAACAGTGTTCAGTGGAATACGTTTTGTTACTGTGCCATTAATACTGATATATATAAATGTTATCATTGCTGATTATTAGGTACATCTAACTTTTATCTCCACTCATTGTCTATTTTATCATCTCCTCTTATCAAATATGTTTACAGTTACAGATTGTACTGCATTTGTGTCTCTACTCTATTTGTTGGCTCCCATTTCCTTACAAGACCACCAGTAAGGAAATATTATTTGGGTGGTTAATCATTCTTAGCACAGCAGTGACAATGACATGGTGCTGGCATTTTAATGTGTGCTGTACAGCAGTAGGTGTGTCTGTGTGTGCTTGGCAATTGTGCTCAGTGAGTGTTCACGACACTGTTACTCATTATCCTTCTCTCCTGATTTCCTTCTCTCTTCCTCACAGCCTCCTGCTGCTGCCTGGCTCTGCGGCCTATACCCCACCTCTCACCACCTACTCCCATTTAGAGGCAGAAACATACACTCCCCTCATTCCATCGTGAACATGCAGACGCTCTCTCCATCAGCCTGTCTCTTTCGTTCCAACGCTTCACCTGTCTTTTTATTCCCATGTGCTTGTAACACCACTCTCCCGTCTACACCTGTGGCTGAAGCAATATGGGAAACAATATGGGAGATACATATAAATACACACTTGTTGTAATCCCTGTGCTTTTCACAACAGGATAATATTCAGCTGTAATAGAGGCTGAAATAGAAAACTGAGGGATGTCATTTTTGTGCTTTTTAGTTAGAGTATGTACATGCAGTTGGGTATGAAACGTAAGGTGCTGATAATGCACATCAGAGATAGAGCTGATCCATGTCTAAAGATCTCTGGACTCAATCTATCTGCTGGTACAGCTCCAGCATCAACAAACATGGAAAAAAAAAACATTATACTGGGGAAGCACTTACACACATTTGGTTAAAAACAAATGCCGACAATCTGTCAGCGAGTGACAACTCATGCTGAGGCAGAGGAACAGGAGGCGGCAAATTAAAATGCTGTGAGAAAATTACTTTTCTCTTTTCATGCATGTGTGTTTTGAACTGCAAGTTACAAATGCGGAAAATGTGTCATTGAGTAGAAGAGTGATTTTAGAAACAAGATTGACTTTGAAGTCAAAAGTCAGTGTATTTTCTTGCATATTTTACCCTTGTGAATAAAAATAAGCCGGTGCCCTTTCTGGCAAATTTGCAATAGAACTTTTCAACGCAGCATAATTATAGGATTTGTATTCACAAGGGTGAATTTTTTGGGGGGTAGAAGTTAGAATATATGTGTGTACACAAGAAGATGAATGTGGAAGAATGCAAGAATTGTACACAGCCAAGCTCTGTGCATGCAAGAGTGCACTGGTTCTCTCGCTCACTCATTTACTACATGTTTGCTATATAGGGTGGTTTACTAGTGAGCAAGGGGAGATGACGTTTAGTTAATTTCGGTCATTCAATGTTAAGTTTTTACTAATTGGTTCTTAAATAATGTGCCTGTTGCATAAACACAAGTTATGACTCTCCATACGGACTTATGACATGGCTAAGTTGCATTCTACTTGTGTTAACTGTAATAAATAGCAATGTTTAAAATCTGTGTTAATCAAATTTTTCTGCAGCACTGGAGTGTCCATACACACACACCCAAAATGTGTTTAAAATAAATAAAGAAATAAATAAATAAATAAATAAAATAATTAAAAAAAAAATTGTTGGATGCATGTCTCCGGAATTGGATGCATGTCTCTGGAAAGTTGTATTT